>KN832560.1:1309185-1371441 GCA_000827205.1 Plicaturopsis crispa FD-325 SS-3 | reverse complement strand
GGAATGACGGCGTAAACTCCTGGGAATGCCGTTTTGCCGTTTTTTGACGGCGTAATGACGGGGCGTAAAGTAGGCGTCAAGAACTTGTGAAATGATGTGAAGTGTGCTAAAAAAGGAAATCCGAGCCATGTCCTCTAACCGGCCTTGGTCTGGAGGGCCTTGCAACGCTCGCTCGCAGGAGTGGGTAGCTCTAACATTGATTTAAGCCAAGTATAGGCGGCGAGGTCCTTTGGAAATTTTTTCGTGGCTTAGTTTCAGTGAAATGTTCGTATACAGGCCTTAAAGGAGTGCTGGTTTGCAATGCCATCCTCTGAAACAATGTTCCCTTATCTTCTTTGAGCCTAGAAAATTCATACGCTAAGTATGCACCTGAAACCGACTTCATACATATTTTCCGAGAGCCTTGCGTGGACGTGCTGCCATGGTCTGCGTCCCCTGAGCATTCTCATTAGGCGCCACTGGCGCGTCGCGTCGCGTTATCCGCCTCGTGGTTGTCTAGACTCGCGTTCTTGACGGTTTTGATTTCCCTCGATTCCGGCGTAATTCCGGCGTAAAAACCTGGCAAAACCGTAAACGGCCAGTCCCGGAATGACGGCCGTCATTCCTTTGACAACACTGCCAGTCGAACATAAGTTATGCGACGTAGCGGACCAGCTTGAAGTTACAAATGTAGCTAACGGGCGACCACTATTATACCAGTGTTATCGACGGGCAAATTGTCCACCGTGTTTCCCAGACATAGCCCTACCGATTACGGTCCCCGTAAACCCAAAGCAAGAGAAAAAACAGAAGAGATAAAACAGTTACAGCAACTACGCATGGCAAGTACATTAATGGCAAACATACACGCAAACTTACTTACAGCGTTTGCACAACGATGGCGGTGTCATCGATCCACGGCCCATCCATATCAAGAGTCAGCACTCTCGAGACACTCGAACTGTCCTCGCCGCCCAGCGCGTGCCAGAGCAGCCGCAGTGCCATATTGTCGGACTTCTCCGACAGTGACCGGCGACCAACCATGCTCCGTGCCCACGCGCCAATGACCTCCCGCTCGCCCGCACCACCGTGGCATAGATCGGAAAAGCCATCGGAGGTCAGGATCAGGAAGCGTGCGGGGCGGGTCTGCGGCGAGAACTGTCGGCGCGGTGTAGACGCAGGTAAGCTGAGTGCGTGATGCGTAACCTCGGGCTGCGCAGATATGTAGGGTGGCGTCCGGTTGCGGACGAGGAACTCCTCCCATGGGGAGGTATCGTGGAATCCGGGGTATAGGTTGTACAGAATCCGCCGCGTAAACTCGGGCGGCTGCTTGAACGGGACGTCGCCGATACCTATTGCGGTCGCGCGGACATCAGCCTCTCTTACCGCGTGCAGACGCACGGCAGTGGCTTACATCGGAAGGGCGCGATCGCACCGAGAACGCGTCGGTCTACGACGCATCCCGGCTCGCCTGGATGCTCAGACCGCACGCGGTCCACCTCCGCATCGTTGTCGCCGTTGTGGTTTTTTGTCAGCACTTGAATGTTCCACTCTTCGCCGCGTTCGTGCGAGACGAGGACTACGCACGTGCTGAGGGTTAAACAGACGTAAGAAAGGAAGCAAAAACGGAAACGGACCAGCTTGGCAATCGCCGAGGTTCGCGACCCACAGGTTTTCGCGCTCTGGGTCGACGAGGGATATGAGGGCAGTAGTGCCATGCATACATAGCTTGGCTTTCTGGTAATTCCGCCCGCCGTCATTCTGGTCGTTGATGATGTTCTGTATCTCTTTGTTTGACATGCGCGAAAGCGCGTCAATGCCGCCCGGAAATAGACCCAGCACATCGTTGGCTATGGCATCGTCAAAAGAGGTAATGGATCGTGCGAGAAGATCAGCGATGAATGCCGGAGATGTGAGACGCGAGGGATCGTCTTTGAATGCGTCTAGGAGTAAGTTCCGGATGATAATGGGCATATGGAACGCAGTGTGCTCGACAGTACTGTCTCCAAGATGGCCTGAAAACGAACCAGGTTAACTGCGAGCATTAGTGTATTGACTGCTGGACGCACCATCAAAGACACCCGTCAAGGTCCACATTCGACCGTGTATATTGAGCTGTTGCACGACATACCGGTCCTGCGTGCGCGAGACGTGACACGGCTGGAAGTTAATGCTGTCTGCCTTGTGCGCCTGCGCCGAATCGAACGTCGTGCTCTGGGGCTTTGCCAGTGCGGCCAGCTCTGTCCACACATCCTGGTCCCGCAGCTCCTGGTACGGAAACGGACCGTCCTCGGGCGCAAGTCTGCTTCCCGGTATGTCGCTCGCGTACGCAAGAGTGCGCCCCGTCGGGGGTGCAATCATGTCAGTCCGATGCACGGAGGAGCCTACGTAGAGACTTCGTGACCGTCAAGGGGAGATGCAGAGGGTGGGTGGGACGAAGCAGCCTCAGACAGCAACCAGCAACCAGGACGGTGAGAAAGCAATAATGAGGACCTGTCCAACCGGAGAACGATATCCGACGATGGCATCGTTGTTTCTCTGCCTTGAGGCAGGCTATAGCTGGAGAGACGGCCAGGAAAAGCCAGACATGCAGCGCTACATGCCGTTAGAGATCAGTACACATGACAGCGCTCGGGCGTCCACCCTCGAATTACACACGTTTTGCACAGATGTCAGTGATATCTGGCTGGCCTGGATGGAACGGTCCGAAGGAGATATACGAAGAGCATTTCTGGGGCGACGATAACGCAGCCGCGGAATCATAAAGGAGGACAAGGTACTCAGCAGAGCAAGCGAAGGGCAATCAACACGACGCGGTTCAAGCCGCGTCCGACAGGACAACTTGGACTTGAAGTTGCAGCGATAGAGGGATGGAAAATATGATTACAATGTGTAGGGGTACAAATGCATGTAACTACTAGTGCTATAGCAAGGATGGTAAAGTAATCAACAAAGGAAATGAAAGTCATGAAAGTGAGCGAAATATGTCCATCCCATCCATCTAAACAAAGTCCACATGGCTCGATAGCAAGCTCCGGTATCGCCTATCGTCTGAACGGATTCTTCGAGCCGCCCGTGTGATTCGGCTCCCGCCACGACATCGCATACGCCTCCGCATCTGTGGGCATGGGCGGCGCCGCGCTGTTATTCGACCGCATCGACGGCTTCGACCGCAGCGAGCTCCCGACGGTCGTCGACGAGAACCGCGAGCGCGGGTCCTTGTCCTTCACAGGCTGCCGCGGCTCAGGCGTCCGCCGCGGAAGGCCCGTCACCTGCGAGTACAGCGAGTCCGCGGACAGCCGCCGGTGCTGGTGGTGGTTGTACGAGTGCAGCGACGGCAGCGTCGACGCGCGCGAGTACTGGTACGCGCCGACGATCTTCTCCATCTCGCGGTCGTGCAGCGCCTCCTCCTCCGCCTCTTCGCGCAGGCGCAGCCGCTTCATGTCCATGTCCATGTCGCGCCCCTGCTCCACGTCCACGCGGCGGCTCGCCTTGTGCCCGAAGAGCTTCTCACCGAACCGCACGAGCCGCCAGCGCCAGTTCGTGCGCGTGTCCAGCGCTTTCGCCTGCGCGAACTGCTGCGTGCGCTTCGCGCGGGTCTTGCGCGCGCGCCGGCGCCAGCACCACAGGAAGACGAGGAAGATGAACGCACAGCCGAGCGCCATGAGCAGGATCTCCCACCACTCCAGCGGGCGGCGTTGTGTCACGGTTGTCGGCGTGTTGAGTCCGGTCACAGAGGGCAGCGACGGGGCGGCGCTGGTGCCCGAGGCTTGTGGCGCGACGACGAGGTCAGATAGGCAGACGCCAAGTCCGGGGACGACGCTGGAGGTCCCGTTACAGTTGGCGGAGACGCATGAGCCGCCCTTGAGGACTTGCGAAGATGACGAACACGCGAGGCAGTTGCTGGGCCCTGAACCGGAGCAGCTAGAGCAGCTGGAGTCGCACGATTGACACGACGAGGACGTCTTGTCGAAGAATTGCGTCTGGCTGCACGTAGGAAGGCAGCGGCCGCTGGTGAGGACGGGCCGCGTGGAGGTGCAGCTCGAGCACTGGTTGAACGCCGAGCCGGAACATGTTGCGCAATCAGGGTGGCAGGGAACACACTGTCCAGAAGACGAGAAGGTGTTGGATGGGCAGGACGCGACACAGGAGCCTTGCGATGCAAGCTGGTTGTTCGCGCAAGTGAGACAGAACTTGGCGTCACCGACGCAAGTACCGCATGACGAGTCGCACGCTGGGATGTCATTTGTCAGTTATGGAAGAGTTGCTAATCAGAGTGGATCAACACACCTGTGCACGTCAAGTTATCCGTGGGCGAGAGGAAAGTGCCAGATGGGCAGCTTTCGACGCATTTGCCCTGCGAGAGGACAAACCCGGGCAGACAGCCGGTGCATTGTAACTGGTCTGGCGTCGACGCGACATTGAAGTTCGGAATCTTGCACGAGGTGCACTTCGCGCCGCACGCGTCGCATTCGTGATTATCGTTATTGGCAATGAGCCCGCCCGTTCCAGCACAAACACCATTACCGTCGGTGCCCACACAACTTCCATTGAACGAGAACGTGCCCGACTTGCAGATCACGCAGTCATTGGACGTCGCGCCAGTGCATGTCTGACATGACGGCGAGCACGGGGTGCAGGTGCCACTGCTGGAGAACGAGCCGTCGGGGCAAGGTGTACCCGAAGACGAGGTAGAGGCTTGGGCATCGCACTTGGTGCGGTCGTTCGCGTCCTGCGTGAACCCACTCTTGCAGGTCGTGCATTCTCCCGTACCGTCTGCGCATGAAGAGCATCCAATTTGGCAAACTAGAACGTGTCTTCATTAGTCGCTGAGGACCCACAACGTACATAGAGGGACTTACTTTGGCAATCGCCAGTCGTTGTCTGGAAGAAGCCGGTCTGGCACTTTGCGCATGCCGTCCCGTTGTCGGCGGTCGTCCAGCCGGCATTACAAGCGCACTGGCCGTTGGACTGGCACGCGCCGTTCAAGCAGTTGCACGACGACGGCGCGTTGCTGACAGTCGGCTTGAGGCATCTGCCCGTGCCTCCGATACCCTCGTCACACGATGTGCAGCCCGCCGGGCAGGCCTGGCACGACGGTCCAAAGAAGCCCTCAGCGCACGACTCGCAGGACGTGCCGTTGAACCCAGGTGGGCACGAGCACGTGCCGTTCGCGGTGCACACACCGGAGCCGGAGCACGGTGGTGAGCACGAAGATGACTGCATGTCCAGGAGGGACAGCGATCCTGCGTTGCTAGAGGGAAGTTGCGAGATATCGGGGACAGAGTTCCAGAGGATGACGCGGTTGTTGGAGCCGGCATTAACCGCTGCCCACACATTGGATGCGAGAGCGAGCGAGCCGGCGGACAGTGGGGTGGAGTTGTTGCCAGCAGGTGTGGATGGCAGCTGGGAGAACGATGCTTGGCCGGAGTACAATGCATTCTGATATATCGATAATCCAGGCTGGAGTGCGACATTGAGCGGCAAGGAAACGGATGTTGTGTTCGAGAAGCCGGCGGACGGTGATAAGGACGCGCCGCTCGCGGTGAGAGTATCATGTAGTAGTTGGGGACTTGTGGATGATTGGTATTGCCCTGGAAGTAAAAGGAGGCTTGTCGATGCGCCTGGTGCCGACAAGGTTGCTCCGACTGCGGCGATGCGTTAGCTAGGGGAAGGGAGGCACGAACAACGGACGCACTGGTTGTATTTGACAGCCCTTGAAGGCATTGACCTGCAACGCAGACGACAGCGGGGGATGGTTGGGCGACTAGACGAAGCAATTAGTGACGATGCATTCGTCGTATGCCTCGGTAGACTCACCGACAGACGCGCCAAAGACGAGGGGAACAGCGAGCAAGATGCTCGACAACATGACGAGCTAGCGAAAGAGAAAGTGATGGTGGTAGAAAACAGAAAGTCGGCGTAAATGCTGGTCCAAGAAAAGGACGGCGGGGAGGCGGAATTGCCATGGTTCCAATTGTCCGAACAAGAATAAAGGCGCCCACGAAGAACAATGGAAATCTGCGCGATGCAGGTGCAAGGCGGAGAACAATGGGAAATTTACATACGCGCGCCGCGGCCAAATATTGACACGTGGTTTTCATTTACGAAGGCGGCTCCGTTCCCTTGTCCTTCCTAGCATGTATGCGGCGGTTCCAGTGCTGACAGTACTGCTATAATGCGTGAAACGAAGAGCTCGCGTGCCGAGGACATGGTGGTAGGAAGAAAGAGCAGGATGTTATTATTTTTGGGTATTTTCTGGTTTATTCACGTTGAAGGACTCAGCACCATATTTGGACGAAGAAGCCCCTATGTAATGATTTCAGCCACAACTCCTGAGTCCTACCAACTGCAACTTGCACAAAACCAAAGCTAGCTCCGAGCCTCCTCGCCAAACTGCCCCTCCCAAGTCAATAGGCAGCCGGGACTCTAGTAATGCCTGACATTGCACTAGTTCTCGGTCAATGGAGCGTCCTTTGGTTGGATCAGGCAGCGTTTCATCAGATTACTTTGGCTCGGACGATCCTGGTTTCATAGAAGCACTTCAAACTGCTGTTCTGCCAGGCGACATTCAGCTTGAGGAAACACGGCAGACCGTGACGCAAGAGTCATCTCAGCAGCGGACCGGAAATCATGAAGGAGGGTCAAAGAAACGCGCACGCTCGAATGACGACGACGACGACGAACCACGGCCCGGGAGCCTAGCTTCAGCAACGAACAGCCATGGCACCCTTCAGGATGCGGACTCGGACGTATATGGTGCTTCACGATTTGGCGATATGGGCCAGTATATGCGCAGGAAGCGCGCGAAGTTGCAGATCCAGAACACGCAGTTGGACAGTGACGGCTCTGGCATATTCAAGGGGCTCGCCATATATGTAAGCCTCGTTGTGTCTCTTTCGTAGAACCGTTCCCCAATGATGATCGGATTTTGAAGATAAATGGTTGGACAGAACCCTCAATTCAAGATCTCCGCCAGCTCATCGTCAAGCACGGAGGAGTGTTCCATCCGTACTTGGACAGGAAGGCTATGGTGTATGTCTTCGCATCTAGCTCCTAAATGAACCGTTCACTCACGCCAGATTTCATAGCACCCACATCATCACTTGTTCCTTGACTCCTGCCAAAATGCGAGAGTTTAAGCAGATGAAAGTGGCACGGCCGGACTGGCTCGTCGAGAGTGCCGAGGCAGGCGTCCTCCTTCCATGGCATAAGTATATCTTCAAACCTGTCGAAGCTGCTGAGAACGCCACGACAGTGCAGAAATCCATTGCCAACGTGTTTATGTCTCACCCTCCTGCTGCTCCGACATCCTCCGCAGACGAAGAAGCACTCGAACCACCACCTAGCACTCAACCACGGCGCCCTGCACCAATCTACACTACCGACCCTAGATCTGCTGCAGAGGCTGCTCGCGTCCCGCATTACGCCGCAGACGCGTCAAACGTCGCAGCAGCCCGCGCCATGGCCAATCCAGAATGGCGGTCCGCTCATACCTCGGTCGCAGCTGACTTCATCGAAGGATATTACAAAAACTCGCGGCTGCACCACCTGTCGACCTGGAAGGCGGAGCTGAAGGGTCTTGTGATGGAGGCGCAAGAACGTGCGGAGAGCGGCCTTGTCGCGGCCGCGGACAGTGATGATCCTGTGGGGAAGATTGTTAAGGAGAATGTGGACGGTGCGAGAGTGAGTATGCGTGGGGAGGAGCTTGTGATGAAGTCCCCGTCGAAGAATAAGGGAAAGGGGAAGGAGAAGGAGAGCGACGGTGGTGCGGAGAAGGTCATTATGCACTGTGACTTTGACTGTTTCTTCGTCTCTGCGGGGTTGATCACGCGTCCCCATTTACGCGGGAAACCAGTGGTGGTCTGCCACTCGCAGGGAACTCAAGGCGGGGCATCGAGCACTAGTGAGATTGCCAGCGCTAGCTACGAAGCGCGTAAGTTTGGAATAAAGAACGGCATGAGGTATACGCTTCGTCTTGATTCGTTGTACAGTCGAACTTACCCCTTCCTATAGTCTTCAGCAGGCTCGAAAACTTTGTCCGGATATTCAGACAATACCATATGAATTCGAACAGTACGTGCATCCAGTAATCTCATCTGTGGAATCGGGCTCATCGGGCTCGCTCTGGTAGATACAAGACATTGTCACTTCAATTCTATACGATCCTGATGTCGCACGCAGACGATCTGCAGGCCGTCTCCGTAGATGAAGCCCTCATCGAAGTCACGAGCAGCGTAGCGAGAATCAAACATGCTGCGTCGGAGGAACTGTACAGCTCCCCTGTGGATCCTGCAAAGGATTTCGCTGAAGCAATACGGTCTCAGGTCAGGGCGACGACAGGCTGCGAAGGTACGAGTCCCTTGGGGATCTCACTGGCGTTGCTGATTTACATCACGGTTCAGTGAGTATTGGGATCGGACACAACATTCTCCTCGCTCGGCTGGCCACACGCCGTGCGAAGCCGGCAGGGTCTTTCCACCTCCTCCCTGCCTCGCTCCCTCAATTTCTTGCGCCGCTGGATATCGATGACCTGCACGGCTTTGGCTCGTCCACGCGCCAGAAAGCCCAGGACAAGCTTGGCGTAACCACTCTGGGAGAATTATCGAAAAAGAGCAAGGCGGTGCTATGCGATGCTTTGGGCAAGAGCACGGGCGAGACGCTTTATAACGCCATCCGTGGCATCGACGATAGGAAACTCGAGTCCGATAAACCAAGAAAATCAGTATCTTGCGAAATCAATGTAAGCTCGCCGCCCGTGTCATCTTACGCCCGAGTACGGCTAATGCATACCCGACAGTACGGGATACGGTTTGAGAACAACGACCAAGCGGAGGTGTTTGTGTTCCAGATGGCCGAGGAAGTCGCCAGGAGGCTTAATGCCATTGGCATGCTCGGACGCTCGTTGACTTTGAAAATCATGAAACGCGATCCTGATGCCCCGGTCGAGCCTCCCAAGGTGCGTATACTATTTCAAGGCATGCGGTGATTGACCCTAAAACAAATCTAGTTCCTTGGTCACGGTGCCTGCGACGTGTTCAACAAACAGATGCCCCTAGCGGCGACTGGTGGGCGTGCGACCAGCGACGATAAGGTCATTGGCGAGCACGCGTGGAGGCTGCTCAAATCCTGGAACTTCGATCCGAAAGAACTTCGGGGCATCGGGATACAGATACAGAAACTGGAATCGAGCTCTCTTTCGGCGGCTCCTGAACCGGGACAGGCAAGGCTACCGTTCAAACCAGTGGATAGTCATGCCAAAGCAGCAGCATCAGCGGATGAGTCCACTATGGGGTATCCACAAATACGTGTGGAGGCACCTTCTCCTGCAGGCCATAGACTCATCCATGGAGACCCTGTAGCCGGGCCGTCGAGAATTGCGGAGCCTACTGCTGCAGACGCACAGAATCTGGACCTGCCCTCGTTTTCTCAGGTGGACATGTCTGTCTTCGACGCGTTGCCGGCGGAGCTGCGTGCTGAGCTCGAGACAGAGTACAAACGCCGTTCGGCATCTCCTGCAGTGGAGCAAGTTCCGCCGCCCGTCGCTGGGCCATCGCGGGCACGCCTATCCGAGCCCCCTGCCGCGCAGCTATGGCCACCTCGAAGAATAACCGTCAAAGGCATGGCCAACGTAAAGCGCATCACCCAGCAGCTGGCTCCGCGGAGCCGCTCATCCATATCGCCCAGGAAATCGACGCTCTTCTCCAGACGGGCTCCTGGAGCATTCAGTGTCATCATATCAGATGCGGAGCTGAGGAAGCTGGACATCGATCCAGAGGTCTTCGCCGCGCTGCCGCCCGACCTACAGCGCGAGCAGCTCTCTGCCGCGCGCGCTGCCAAGGCACCTGGGGGTCCGAACGTCATCGTGCCCGCGAAGCGCAAGATCCTCAAGCCGCCCTCCCGCTCGCCGTCTGCGCCCATCCGCCGCCGCCCGCCCCCGCAAGCGCGCTTCCCACCGCCCCCGACGCTGAAGCAGCAGGGAAAGGCGAAGGGCGAGAAGTTGTATTTCACGGATACGGAAGACGTGCAGGGTGTTATTGGGAAGTGGGTAGATGGGTTCCGCGAGCATCCGCCGAACGCGAAGGACGTGGACTTCTTCGCGCGGTGGCTGGTGCGTTGCGTGGACGGACAGATATCGACGGACGTTGGCGTGGAGAAAGCGGTGGCGGTCGTGAAATGGTGGCTCGTATTGCTGAGGCGCCATTGGGGAGAATGGGAGAAGCAGGATGTGAGTGACGCCACAGGGGATGATGCGCCTGCGAGGGTTGGCAAGGCATGGTGGCGAGCTTTTCGCGACGTGAAGTCGAGGATGGACGTTGTCGCGAGAAAGAAATTTGGAGGCTCTTTATCTCTGAAGTAAGCAGTGTATTTATTCCGTATGTATTCTAGCACCTATGTATCGTTAGCTTTCCTACCAATGGCCAAGAAGAAATCAACGTCGTGTCCATGTCTCTTCGCCGATGCCGCCTTTTCGAACCGGAATTCCTGCAAACCAGCAGCGTCGAACGCCGCTTTGATGTCCGTTTCCTCAAAGCCCCCTTTGTGGGCGACGATGTGGTCCACGTGCGGGAAAAGCCCTTCGACATGCTCGCCCCTTATCAGATCCGTGACGAGCAAGACGCCTCCAGGTTTGAGAAAGTAAGCCAGAGTGCGAGTAACGTCTGCGATGGACACGAAGTGATGGTACGAGGAGGCGCACTGTAGACCGCCGCGTCGTAGAATGGGTGGGCGAGTCATTCATGAGCTTGTACGCACCACAACTACGTCGAATTTGGCTCCCTCTAATTCGCCTTCGACACCCTTCAGCGCAGTGCAGACGGCCTGCATTTCTTCTGGGGCAATCCCTTGATTTGCGACGCGCTGATTGTACTGATCCACGGCTCCCTGGCTGATATCCACGCCCACGATCTTTGCAGCTACAGGTGCGAGTTCGCGCGAGATGAAGCCTGGCCACCTCTCGTGATCTAGCCACTTTCATCGCAGAACAGGCTCTACTCACCGGTACCACATGCATAATCTAGAACTGTCGTGGATTCCTCGTCGAATGGATAGGCGCGTTTGAAAGCGCGGCAGAGTCTCCGTGCCAATTCTACGGCCTCCGGGCGATCGCCCGCCGATGTGCGTGCGGCGTCGTCGAAATGGCGTGCATTCTCTGCGGAGTAATCATGCGAATGGCCCGGGGCACAGGTTGACATTGTGAATCTAGCTCGAGGTTATACTTGGATCTATGTTTAGTAGCAGGTGTCTTCAAAGTCTAGAGGCCTGCTCACTTGTGGTGATCTCGTGGAAATGGAGCCTTTCGGACTCAGATCGGCTACTTTGTTAATGGGTTTCCGAATCCTTGTGTCACCGGGGTACTACGAGTCAAGGTTGGTAGCCAAGTCTAGTTTTCGTTTGCCCGCTGCGAGGCCAGAATAAAGCAATGTGGGGGACGCGGTGTACGTGGTGGTGTACGTTCAGGTTGTAAGAGCATGTCGACAGTCGGAGGCACTGGTGCTTTATTTCTTCAAGTTCGCGGAGTTCCAATTTTGGCCTAGTTGGTCGAAGCGAAACTTGACGAAGTTCTTCTGTCTTCCTCGGTCGATTCGGCAGTGGCAACGCATGTGGAGAGTCGTGTCCAGCATCTAAAATCTAGCACCGGTCTGGCACTGTCCCACACTACGACTGGAGGAAGACTGCTCTCACATGGTACGCAGCCACATATGCATTGGGTTTACTATGGCGTTCACATCGTTTCGCAGGTGTAAACGTCGCCGGTCGAACGTACTGCAGGATCCACTGCAAGTATGTATGTAACAGCAATATGAAAGGAGATCAATTGCCAAGATGCGGGAATGACCATCACCGAGCGGGTTAAATTTACTATCTCATCGGGGCAAAGCCATATAGTGTTCTCCACTCCATCGTGTGATGGGTGGATCAGAACCTCACGGTCGATATGCTACCTCGGATGCTAGGCAATACAAGAAGTTCGAGACGCTGTCGCCGTCTACTCTTGCTTCCCCCCGTCCCACTCGCTAGCGGTCCGTGCTGCCACCATGTCCACGTCTGACCTCCAGAGCGGTCCGTCTCTCAAGAAATATGACACTGAAGAGAAGGGGGAACGTCAGTCCTGTTCTGGTTGTCCAGTGCCTTGAAATGTGGTTCTGATGGTCCTTATCTCTCGTGCGTAGTGGGCCTGCCCATCACAGACGAGACCATCGCGGTGCGCATCTCTACCCATGCGTGTATATGTGGGTCTTGGCTCACTATCCCTTCTCTAGGCCGTCACTGGTGCCGAGTTTGACGACCCAAACATTGACAAGGACGCCCTTGGTATTATCGGTCAGTCGAAATCCCCTGGACCTTGGCTCGGAACCCTTGCTGACGCCGTGTGTTGCAGAGGAGGATTCGCCCTACCCCGAAGTACGGTCTGCGGTCTCCAATACAGATGACACCGAAATGACCGTTTCGTCCATACGGACCTGGGTTATCGGTACGCCCGTGCCTAAAGGCTAAGCTCTAAGCATAAACGCAGGAGATTGACGGCTTGGCAGGCTTTCTTTGGGCAATCCTGATCCCGGGCCTGAACCAATTCTTTTACTTCCGCTATCCTTCAGTCACAATCAGTGGTGTATGTCGACATCTACCTGTTTTGTATTTACTGCTCACATTGCTTGACAGCTCGTTGCGCAATTGCTTTCATTCCCTATCGGGCGCGCGTGGGCACGGCTCGTACCTAATGTCAAGCTCTTTGGCGTTTCGCTCAACCCGGGACCCTTCACGGTCAAGGAGCATGTGCTAATCACGGTCATGGCTACGGTTGGCGCGACCTCTGCGTACGCAACAGACATCGTTGCCGTCCAACGTATTTTCTATAACCAAACTTACAACTTCGGGTACCAGTGGATGGTGACCATGTCTACGCAGCTCATTGGATTTTCAATCGGTGGCATTGCGCGCAGATTCCTGGTCGCACCACCTTCTATGAGTATGGTTCAGGCTCCGTTGACTTGATACATTGCTCACAACGTGTTACAGTCTGGCCCGCCAACCTGGTCCTCTGTGCTCTCTTCAACACCCTCCACTCACAGGCTTACTCCGGAGTCGGCACCCTTGGTGGTGTCAGTCGTGAACGCTTCTTCGTCTACGCGTTCACTTGCGCGTTCGTCTGGTACTTCTTCCCCGGATACATTTTCACCGCACTCTCCCAGTTCTCCTGGGTTACGTGGATCGCCCCGAACAATGTTGTAAGTAGCGTGCCGCCCTGCATTGTCTGCGCTCTACTAACCTTCTGCTTGTCGCCATAGAAAGTCAACCAGATGTTTGGATACACCAGTGGTCTCGGGATGTCAATGATCACATTCGACTGGTCCGAGATTGCGTTCATCGGCAGCCCGTGAGCATTTTTATCATAGTATACTCGTAATCAAGTCCCCGTGTTCACATCAGTCGTGCAGGCTGGCTACACCCTGGTGGGCCGAAGCGAACGTCGCGGCGGGCTTCGTTTTCTTCTTCTGGTTCATCACGCCGATCCTGTACTACACCAACACATGGTACTCGAGCTACCTTCCGATGTCCACGAGGGACTCTTTCGACAACACAGGCGCTGTGTATGACGTCACGCAGATCCTCAACGCGGACACGACCTTCAATGAGACCGCGTACAAGGAATACTCGCCACTATTCCTGAGTACCACGTTTGCGCTGAACTACGGTATCTCGTTCGCCAGCATCACAGCGACCATGTAAGCCTCACTTCCATACACTCTACAGGTTAGATCCTGATTCAGCGACATGTGCATAGCATGCACGCATTCCTGTACTACAGGAAGCAGATCTGGGTGCAGAGCCGCCGCGCCCTGAGCGAGCAGCCGGACATCCACGCGCGGCTCATGAGTAAGTACAAGCAGGTGCCCGAGTGGTGGTACGCGGTCGTCTTCGCCGTGATGTTCGTGTTCGGCCTGGTCTCGATCGAGGTCTGGCACACGGAGATGCCGGTGTGGGCGTTCGTGTTTGCGCTCCTGATCTCGTTTGTGTACACTGTACCCATCGGCATGATCCAGGCTA
The DNA here is from genome assembly GCA_000827205.1 of Plicaturopsis crispa FD-325 SS-3. Lineage (NCBI taxonomy): Eukaryota > Fungi > Basidiomycota > Agaricomycetes > Amylocorticiales > Amylocorticiaceae > Plicatura > Plicatura crispa. Next base: position 1,357,413 of record KN832560.1, on the reverse strand, counting down.
TCACCAATCAGCAAGTCGGACTCAATGGTCTGCTTCTTTCTCAAGTGTTCACTATGTCGCACGCTGACAGGGCTGAATCACAGTCATTGCGGAATTGATTGTGGGTTACGTGCTCCCAGGTCGCCCGATCGCGATGATGATGTTCAAGACGTGGGGCTACATCTCGATGTCGCAAGCACTCCAGTTCACTTCTGACTTCAAACTCGGCCACTACATGAAGGTACGGCTGACGATGACGGCTCCTGTTGCGCGTTGCTAAATGACATGCGCGCAGATCCCACCACGGCCTATGTTCTGGTCGCAGGTATTGGCCACTGTCGTCGCGGGCACTACACAACTAGGTGTGCAGGCTTGGATGTTCACGAACATCCCAGACATGTGCACGCCGAAGCAGAAGGACGGCTTTACCTGCCCGAACACAGAGGTTTTCGGCACTGCATCCATCATCTGGGGTGTTATTGGTCCCCAACGCCAATTCTCTTCAGGACAGATCTACAAGTTCGTGTCGTCTTCCAAGCTAGTATCGACCCGTTTTCTGATGCATGTCGTTTGTAGTGTGCTTTTGTACTTCTTCTTGATCGGCGCGATAGCTCCCATAATCCCGTACGTCTTCACGAAGAAGTACCCGAATAGCTTCTGGAAATACGTGAAGTGAGTTGTTTCGCAATGACTGCCTGCTGTGCACGCCTCCTGACGATAGCTCTCTTAGCCTGCCTGTCATTTTTAGCGGAACAGGACTCATTCCTCCCGCATCCGCTGTCAACTTTGTGCCATGGACAATTGTGGGCTTCGTCTTCCAATTCGTCATCAGGCGGCGATACTTTGCGTGGTGGACGAAGTACAACTACGTCCTGTCCGCCGCCCTCGACTCCGGCCTCGCGATATCCGTCGTGGTGATCTTCTTCTGCCTCCAGTTCCCTGCCAACGGGACCATAGGCGCGACCACGCTGCAGACGTGGTGGGGAAACACGGTGTACATGAACACTGGCGACTATAATGGAGTGACGCTGAAGACGCTTGGGCCGGACGAGCAATTCTTCGGCCCCTCTTCGTGGTAAACGCATGTATAAATTCCTGTCGTCCGGGTTTGCGCTGGCGTACAAGTTTCTGTAACTGTATTGATATTATTCAGATCCAAAAGCTTTGTATGGGCTGAGTCTTGGCTGAGTCTTCTGATGATGAGTTGCAGCTATGTAGTTAACGTTGCAGCATGTCGTTGTGGAGCAATTCGCCTGAACTTTACTTCCGCTCCCATCTTCCGCTCAATGACGCGGTTACCCGCCTACTCTCAGTACTGCTGTAGGGGTAAGCAGTTTTGAATGGTCTCTACTGGAATTGAAACGTTCTTGTCTTTGCTTTTCGAGTTTCGAAAACTTGGTTACCGGTGCAGTATATGGGTCCAAGGTGGTCCAAACACCGTAGCCCCTATGTTTGCGCGCCGTTCATTGTTCCGTCCATTGTTCGCGTTCGATGTTGGTCTGCTACTTTTTGTTCGATTTCTGGCAACAATGACTGGGCATTCCGAGTTCATACGCATAGACACGCCTAGACAATGCATAGCAGTGTCAAACGTACGGAAAATAGGATGAGGCAAGCATTGTGAATTCAGCGAGGCACATAGTATTGGGGGCCGTGGCAACGCTGCCATATGTCGAGACTTCGATTCTTTCTTCCGCCCACATCCCCCTTTCCTCCTCTATCCGCCCATATTCCCGCCCTCGACTTGTTTTCTTTCTTAACGACGCTCTCAGCGTATTTACTGACTTTTATCTGACGTTCTTTTCATCTCCTCACACCCCCCGGTCATCATCCAAATCGCAATGTACGCCTCAATATCTCATTCATTGCTCCTTCTCGTCGTGCTCGCCTCTACACTGGTGAATGCGACGCCGACACACCACAGACGCATATCACGCCGGTCGTGTAGGCCCAGAGTGACCTCCTCCAGGCTCTCGACATCGTCGATATCATCCGCAACCGCTACACGAGCAACCAGCACGCTAGCTGTATCTGCTTCGTCCAGTTTCTCGGTCAGCTCTTCTGCCAGCACTACATCTTCATCCAGCGCCTCGTCGTCTACAACTGCATCAGCAAAGCCCAAAAGCCTTCTTTCCCTTTTGTTCCCTGTCTCGCAGGGAAACGACAAGACCTCATGGTCCACGTCCTTCGCCGCCTCCAATGCACGCAATTTATCAGACGAGACGTTGAACCCGACGAACGTCTTGAGCAAGCTATCGCACAATTACGTTAGCAAGGCCGGAAAGGAAGCCATACAGGCGCATTACCCCAAAGGCGCGTATGCACTCACGAACGAGCCTATTGGTGGCCTGTCGTTCTACGCACCCGGTCCCAAGGACATAGACATCACCACTGCTAAGGAGGCTACACTAGGTTACTCAGGTGAGTAAAAGCCACTCGTACTGAAATCGCGCTTTCCTAATATCCTGAATGATACAGTATACTTCCCGAGTGACTTCGATTTCAACCTTGCCGGAAAGCTTCCCGGCCTCTGTACGTCCCTCTCTTGAACTGAGAGGCCTAATTCTCACTGATTTCTTTCATTAGACGGAGGTGACACCGCAGAAGGATCCATAAGCTGCTCCGGTGGTAGTCGGTCGGCTGCGTGCTTTTCCGCGCGACTCATGTGGCGCCAGAACGGCACGGGCGAGCTGTACACCTACCTGCCGCCGTACACCGACTCTAAATTCGCCGCAAACAAGAAGGTGTGCGACGTGAAGCCCATGTCCGACTGCAACCCGACGTACGGCGCGTCCGTCGGCCGTGGCTCCTACTCGTTCACGCCCGGGAGCTGGACGACGGTCAGTCAGCGCGTCAAGCTCAACGACGCCGGGCAGGCAAACGGCGAGATCGAACTCTTCGTTGGCGGCAAGAGCGTTGTCAACGTCGACGGTCTCATCCTTCGCGACAGCGCGGCAGGGAGGATGCGTGGTATCCAGATGCAGACTTTCTTCGGAGGTATGTTGGCGTCACAGGTCATATTTAATAAGATTCTTGCTCACATATCACGGCAGGACACACATCCGAGTACGCCTCGCCCAAGGACCAGGACGCGTACTTCTCAGACTTCTCGGTTGCCATCCTCGATACCCTATAGACCGGAACCATCTCATATGCACACACTCTCGGCTGGATTCTCATACTATCCCACACATTCATCTCATACGCACACGCATCCACCGCGTCCCACCGATATCGGGCGCGGTCATGTATCGATATACGCATCATCATCTGTCGCATTGCTCTCCTGCTCGTGTCTCCTTTTTTTCCACCACAATCCATCACGCGCCCAGCGCGCATTACATTCTCTTCCTGAACGACAACAGGGGCTTGGTGTTGGACTAACCTTCCGCCGCTTCGGTCTCCTCATGGCTAGCATACGTGTCTGCGACCTAATACCCTTTCCGTGCAGGTGTTGTTCTTCTACTCACCGGTGTTTCTGCCCTTGGTGCAGTTTTTCCGCGTTTTACTTAGATAACCCGGCTGTCATTTCATACGATTGTATCGTCTGACTGGGACCCTCGAGGTGTCTCTCGCAATATCATGATATTTGAGCTGCAGTTGTGTGTTCTCTGAGTAATGGCCCACAGGTTATTCGTACTTTTGAAGTTGAAGCTGAACAGGGGCGCCTATGAGGTCGTTACAGACGACGTAAGGAGTGCAACTCAGTGCCTGGACGTTGACGGTGATTCCTCCTCGGACCAGCTCGGGGAAGTGAGGTTCTTAGAACGAAAGACAGTATTGTACACGATAAAATCTAAATAACCCAAGTCCGTGAGGGGAACAAAGCTGAGACCGAACGTTAACTAAGAACAGCGCTAGATAACATCCACGAAAGCATCGTACAAAAAAGAAATCCGCATGGAAAAGACGGCCGGAGATATCGCCTCGTATCTACAAGGGAACCCCCAAAAGCTATGGCTACACAGGAACATAAGTAACGCGTTAATAACATAATCATAAAAAGAACACAATTGGCTCGAGAGAGCGATCGCTGAAGATAGTGGGACCTATCACGTTTCCCTCGGGACAGGGAAGACAATGCTGTACGCCAGCTGGTCCGCTATCTCTTCATAGCCCGGAAAGCTGTCTGCCATGGGCATCTCGTCCGGCGCCGCGCACGTCCCACCGTTTGTGTAATCGCCGTAGGCGTCGTACGGATATCCCAGCCGGTACTCGTTGAGGCCCATGGCGTACGTCTGGAGCGCCTGCTCACGGGCGTACACCTCGTGGTACGAGAGCTCGGCATCCTGCACAGGCGAAGGCATCTCGTTCTGCTGGAGGGCCTGGCGATAGTCGGCGTACGGGGTGGTATCATTTTGGTCTGAGCCGAACGTGGCGGGCAGCTGCTCGGCGGGGCTCACGTTTGCGCTGGGGTCGAAGTAGAGCGGCATTCTGCTGTACCCGTAGCGGTCGAGCTCAGTGAGGGAGGATGCGACCTGGTCCAGCGGAGACGACGCGGGCGGGGAGTAGGCAGGAGAGGAGTAGGAAGGGGAGGAGTAGGTGTTATCGCCTTGAAGCATCAAGGGATCGACACTCTCGTATGGCGTTGACGGCATCGCCTATTTTGAAGAGAATTTATTAGACTTCTGGGCGGTCACGAATGAGAATTGACTTTACCTGATGTTGCTGCTCGAAAGGAACGTAGGGGCCGGCCGTTGCATTTGGCAACGATCTGTACCCAGCGCCAGGACCATTGAACTGAGAACCACTGCTGTACGAGCTAGTGAGGTCTTCGCCGTAGAACACCATACGTGAGCTCTCTCTGATCTGCTCCATTGGCGAGAGGGCAGAAAACATATTGGGGAGAGTGCTCGGGCGCCTTACATCGCTGCTGCGCGAGCGGCACGATGAGGGAACAACGTCTGCAAAGAAGCGATCCGTGGTGGTGGGAACAGACGACGAGCGCTGCTGCGGGTACGATACAGATGGGCTAGGTGCGCACGACGACGATGGCGAATGTGGTGGAGGAGCCGATTCCTCCCCAGATAACGTTCCCGAGCTAGCCTTGGGGGTTTTGAGGCTCCGGGGCTTGGACGCCGCCCGCGATGGCTGGCGCTGGCAATCGCGCGAGCCCTGGCGCTGTGTTTTCTTCGACGGCTGGAATCTGTATGATGGGTGCTTTTCTGCGTGCTCCAGCCGCTCGGACTGCGCCATCTCGTGGTACGGCTGCTTCTGCGCGTCAGACATCGTCTTCCACACTTCCGCTGCACGCTTTGAGAGAGTTTTGTCGCTGTGTTTCGGACGGCGGGCCTTGGCTGGGACGTTTGCTATGGCGTTTAGCTCCGAGTATTCGCAGCGGAAGATGATAAACGAGTTCCGGGGCCGAGCGACGTAGTCGGGGTTTTTCGTCAGATTGCGCTGCGCGCGACGATCGGTGGAGGGGGCAACCCTTCGAGGACGGGAGAGAAGAATAGGGCTATGTGGTTCGATCGTGCCTATCGATGAGTCGGGACTAGATGGGATTGGAAAGTGCTGATACTGGGCAAAGACCATGAAGCGTTGGTCAGATCTCGTATAGACTTCAAGGCAGACACTTACCTGGGTATTGATGTCGACTATCTCGTTCGGTTCCGACATGTCTGGCTGCCAGCCCATTACCTGACCGGAGACGGGTGCCATTTTGTAGTCGTCAAATGTCGTGAAGGGCGTCGAAGGGGCCCGGTGAAATATTGAGGTGCGGAAGAGGTGGAGAGAGAGAACGAGAGATCTTCGTGTTTCGTCCTTTTAAAAGCCACCCGCCTTCTCCTTGCTTCGCGGACGACCCTTTGCCAGTATCGCATTCGGAGTGGAAATGTCAATCTCTCGGCGAATCTGGGCGCAAATGGCTATTGTACTGACCGGCAAATTAGTTGAGGTCGAGCGGGGATATGTCACAATGCCTGCCGGTGTGCTGGCGCTTGATATCCTCATCAAGCTCACCCTCTGGATCTCGATCATGATCGAGGGGTCTCGACGGCATTCATTCCGGTGTACAGCAAATGTGCAGGTCCCGCCCATTCAAAGTGTATGCCATCGGCGTTCCTAACGGTGCAGAACATTTCAGCTCTCTTCAAACCACGAAAAGTGCGTAAAATGATAGCGTTTGAACTCACAACCCCCCGAAAGTCCCTCAGCGTTATGTGGCGCCCTCGTTATTCGCAGCCATCATGTGCCTGCATTATACAACTCCGAATCTAATAACTTTTGACCCTATTTTGATGAGGCCGCGGCGACTTGGGGGATTTTTCCTTTGGATCTGCACCCAAAACTATATGAATTGCCTCCTTTGATGCAATCGACATGAAAACTGACAAAGTTCATTAGCGCTTGCGTCGAGAACAATGAACGATCATGAACCGACTAAATCATTGGCAGCCTGAAGAGGCGGACAAAGCAAATTGAAAGACCGGGAGGGCATCCGCACCAGGCTTGGTACCCGCCACCGTCAAAAAAGCCTGATCACTATCAAAATTACGATGTCCCCCGGTGCTATAAGGCAGTACTCCATCCTCGAGAACGCTCTATGGCTTCGACACCACAGAATAGCCAACGAGCCCGGCTCACATCTAACCGCGTGAGCTTCGTTCGTTCTCCAAATAAGCCATTCGAAACATACCAGCTTGAGACGGGCCGATAATTGCCGTTTGGCGTTCCTTTCGGTGTCTTCGAAAATATATCATACGTGGCCAGCCCCCAGGATCTCTGGACGTCTCGGGGACTCAGGCTAGCCTCATGGGTCGCGACCTGTAGAAAGCACGAGGCTCGCAGCTCCTGTGATGGGCGAAAAGGAGGGGAGAAAACGCATCTCTGATATTGACGACTTCTAGGCTTTCTTTCCTTCTCCAACGAAAGGCCCGCAGACGAAAGAGGCACAAACTTTCCGTAGACGAGGGGATGATTGGCACCGCTTGCAGACAACTTTTCCATCTTGAACCAGAGAAGCACCGAATAGTTGCCGAACAGAGATGGCGCGCCAATTCACACGCGGTCAGGCTTCTTTGCGATACTGAACGCCCGAACCTCGACAACAACCTATGGAGCGTATCACGACTCGCACACCGCCGGTGATTCGTGTAACGCCGCAGAAATTGCACACGAATGATTGCGTGTGCTAAAGGTGCGTCTCAGCTTTGAAGTACCAGTGGCAAGTAGATAGCAAGCGGTAGGCCAGGGGCGCGGTACTCGATAGTGAATCATAATTTACCAATCAGGTGCTAGAATTCGAACTCGGATGGCAAGCTCTCGGCAAAGCCATTTTGCAGCCCCGCACGCATCTCCGAGTTCGTGCTTGAGATCTCATTAATTATGCTGTCCGTGACGATGTGACCCTTTCCATGGCACCAATTTTCAGTCCTTTTCACCGCCTCTGGCCGCATAGGATTGTACGTCGCGCTGTATATGATGGATTGGAAAAGAGTCTGGCATCATCACTGTGCGTAAATATTGTTGTGTTCGCCGCTCGCACTTTGGCGATGTCTCCAAGTTTTCGTCCGGGTAATTGGTCGCAATTCAGCAGTCGCATCAATCTCCATTGGACAGCGCGTCCTATAAGCATACCAGTCCGTCACCTAACACCGCCGCACGCCGCCATATGTGTGTATTATCTATGTCAGCCTGATGTGCTGAGCGGTGTGTGTGGTGTCATCTTGGGCGCTCGAGTTTCGGCCTTCGGGATAACGTTCTAGCACGCATTAGCGGACGCAGTTCGTGAGGGGACATTGTGCTCGACCGTGGGTCCAATGATGAAGCTATCGAAGATCCCACCGCCCCCCACCCTAGCGAGCAAGCAAAGTATCTGCGACGATATTACAGCAGCCTGAGCGAGAGACGGATGGACTTCTATGTGCGCGGCTCCTGGGCGAACGGCCCCTCGTTGAACGGATGCGAGAATCTGGTGACCTGTGAGCCTCGACCTCAATGAACAAAGCAACGCAAGCGCGGAACCAGACGGCGGAGCTGATAAATAAATCTGACGCACGATAACATCAGGGCAGACGGATGCGCGGTGCCCCGACGCCTCTCGAAGAGGCATAGTTCACCGGAGTCCGGTGACCCTTTTTTTACCCCTTGGCAAACATCGCATATATCACAGGGCAAGTGTAAATGCCGGGTAATCGTCCGTTTTTTGGGTCCGCAGATTTCGGGCGCTGAAGCGACTGAGATCCAAACCGATCGAATGCGCCCATTGAATGCCGACGCATCCCGTGTTCGAGCCCCGTCGAGCGCAAGCCATTGTTTTAATTGAAATATATTGTATCGTCAAAAGCTGACGGTCTCCACAACGTGAGTGAATACAAAACAAGCAGATCGAGAGAAGATAAACGCAGACGCCACCGATCGATAGGAACTTCCTCTTTGTCTTCATGCCCCAGCGTTTTCCTGTCCGCCCGTCGCAGCATCCTTATCTTTCTCCTCAGAAATCTTGCGCAGGGGGACGGTGTATCTTTGCGCAGGGGATGTGCGTATGGGCTGCAGCTGCGCACGCGGAGCTCCGCTAACGGATGTCGCAGGCCCTCGCATCATGATTCCAGGGGGCGCCTGCGCTCGATCGCCCTTCGCCATCCGCACTTCATGTTTAAACGGCGCAGGCGCCCAATTCGGATTATCTTTGAGCGCGCGTCCGTGAACAATTGGCGGGGCGGCGTAGGGAGGAGGATATCTCTGCGGTGTCGCATTTGAGCCGTTGCTATGCGCTAGAGTAGAATAGACATTCGTGTTGGTGGCACCCACGTGCCGGACCATCCCAGACGTCTGTGGCTGCACATGTTGATTTGAGCGGACCATGCCTGGATACGCAGTGTTCTGGAGTTGGCGGCCAAAGTAAGAAGGTGGAGGAGGATTCCAACTTGGCTGCGAACCGTGATGCTGCGCGCGGGGATATCCATTCGACTGGAATACGGGGCGATTGACATGGTTGGGCGGTGCGATCTGCGGTTCCTGCATATTCGGTCCCTGTCCATAGGCATTCCCAGGGTGGCCATGCCCGAAGTGAAGGGGGCTTCGAGGAATGGCAGGAACATGATCGCTTCCGTGCTGAGATCCACCGTGACAGCTTGATGGACCGTCCGACTGGGAAGCCTCTGAAGCGGAAGGAGTGGGATTGTACGAGTGTCTTGGAGGCGGCACAGGGTCATGAGATGCAGCCTGGGGGATGCTGAGGCGCCTCCCTGAACTGTCCGTGGCGGCTTGGGGCAGAGTACCGAGTCCTTGAGGCGTGTTGGATTGAGCGATAGTCATGTGTTGGCTTGGTGGCGTCTGGTGAGGAGTTCCACGGCGAGGGGCTCCGGCACGGCTACCAGGTCCTTGCATGTATGGGTCGTGAGGTAGCGCGTTGCTGGGGTCGAGCTTTGGCGGAATTGGCGCGACGGGAGCAGAAAATACGGTCCCCCTCGAGAAAGAATTAGGCTTATCTTGAATGTACCGAAAGCGATTCTCGTCGTATTCTTGAAAGCGCCGGACGCGGGTCTCTTCCAAGAAGTCCTTGAATCCGACAGAAGCTAACAGTCCAGCCTTTTCTAAGGGAAGCTCGACGCCCATCACACAGCGGAGGATGACACACGAGACGGTCGTTTGGGACGCGGCGAGCATAGGTGCAACATCAGAGGCTCTGCCAATGCTTAGATGCATGATGATAGCCTCACGGACCTAGACGTGAACAGATGGGGTCAAAAACTTTGCCGTCTACTCGAGAGCGGACTAGGACGCACTTTAGGTTTCAAAGTCAGGAATTCGGGTCCATTCATGTCGCCCTCTGACCATCGCATTGCTGTGTATACGCCAAAGAACTTCTTCTTGTTCTGTTCATCTACATGAATAAGTTGGAAACGCTCGCGTCCAAATAATTCTTGCTCTAGCTCTCGACGAAACACAAATGCCCATCCGTGGTGTCCCGGACGTATCTCCGACAGGCCATCGAAGAAATCGCACGGTCGAAACACTGAACATGCTGCGGGCATGAGTTTGATCTGTGAGAGTGAGACCTTGTGAGCAGGCACAAGGTTATCGAGTAATCGCACATACCGCCTTGTCGAGATTGTCCTCAGTATATATATCCGGAGGGGGGAACGTCAACGACCGGGCTACGAAAAGGCGCCTGCGGGTACGAAGCGTATGGGCAGCCACCCCTGGAACAATGGCTTTCTGTTCAAGTTGTAAGCTTTACAGTGAAAATAGACGCTTTTGCCAACGTGCCGTATCATAGCCATAAGCATCCTTCTTAGTAGCACCCAAGACAGTCTTAATGACGCGTAGGTACTCCTCGAACGCGTCTGCGGCCTTGATTAAACGAACAAAGAGGCTGTCCGCAAAACGCAGATCCTCGGTATGCTTGGCCACTAAATCTGAGCCCTACAAAGACACGTTTAGCGGCGCTCAGGGCCGAAAGTGAAGAACTTACCATCACGGCGGAGTCGCACGATTCGTGCTCTAGCCATTCGCGGTAGATTAGCCGCAGCTCCTGCAATATCTCATTGGGCAAAAGCGGGTCGGACGCGTAATTGAGAGGCGTCGGGGTATGGGACATAGCGATAGCGCGTTGGTGGGTAGAAGTTTGGCCATGAGTGAGTGTTTTTGCTGTCTTATACTCTCAAGGACAATGGTTGCTGGTCGCTACTATGAGCGAGCCATCCCGAGGCCACCCCGACGGGCCAGTGCACGACCGGTAAAGCAACTCGACGAGTACAAATCGCGAAACTGCCGGAAAAAGCCCATTGAAATTGTCGCGAGGCTGGCAAGACACACGCTGCGTTGTGGACAAAGAGAAACCGAGGCGCTAGTCCACAGCAAGAGAGCAAGACAGTCCTTTGTGCGCAGATAAATAGTGACCGTTTTGTGCAAGACGGACTCGGATGTCGGCGCTTCATTTCGCGTCCGTTTTCCAATTTGGTCCCGCTGTCCGCCATAGACGAGGACCTGCACGTCGGTGCATGTCTCGTTCTCGTCTCGTTCTACCACGTCTGCATTGTCTGTGTCCAGTTTTTCTTTTATGCGGGGCACTTGGAGCAGCTCTTGATACCTTGTAGAGTATCCTGGGACTTGTGTTATCGGATCGCACGCTTTCTTCTCATCGACGTCAGTGGAGACACGCCCTCGGATACTGCATCTGACCACGAATTTTCACGAAACAATGCCTACGACACCTATAACACCCGCAACGGTGGACGTGGTCCTCTCCACGCTCACAATACAGCCGACACCATCGTCGACACCAGTCCCAAGTTCCAGTACATCCCAGCCGGCACCTACGGGTCCTCCGAAGAGTGCTGCCATGTCGAAGATGCCTGAAATAAATGGTTCATCTGGAGGTACGTATACCTGCAGACCTGGTGCAGGGACATTCTGTATTGCTTGCAGTTGGCTAATTTCCCTTCTGGTCAATCATAGGTTTCATTGCACTCATCGTCTGCTTAATTCTCATAATCATTGTATCGTGTGGCGCGGTCTTCTACCTCTTACGAAACCACGAACCGAGCAAGCGAGATCGTGAGCTCCGTCGTGCACGAACACATCATTATCAGCAGCGGGCAAACGATCTAGCATCATCGTCCCCGTTCAATTATTCCGCGAGCGATACGTCGACTCCACAGTCGTTGAAGGACAGGGTAACCGGTGCTTTGCGGATAGGCAGAGGCGTGCGAGGGCAGGGATGGACCCAGGCGGCGTCGGGTGACGACTGGGAGGTTCGCGGGGAGGGTGCTGACCGGCATCTTGAGCACGCGGGCCCCTCACCCCCCGTAGGCGTGTCATTTGCGGCGCCGCCCTCACGAAGCCGCCCGGACTCGCCGAGCACTGCGGAGGCTTACCGGGAGATGGAGTCTGCCTCGAGCGTTCACGTCGACCTGTATTCCCCCGGGTCTGCGTACGCCTTTCCGAATCAGTCACGTACTCCGGATCGCGTCGCATCACCCACAAGACACGTCAGTGTCACAGGATCGATGCGTAGCGAGTCGCCCGATGTGCTGTCCTCTCCTGAGGGCGCGTATACGCCTATACGAGAATCGTCGCGGCATATGTCGACCCAGTCGGGCATGACTATACGGACATTCGAGGGCGGCACAAAATTTATTGAAGAGCTCGATCATTGATTCTCTGTTCACCTCTCCGTCAAATGGTTCCCTTGTACGTCCGCCTTGGAACGCTCGCCATACGATTTCTGGCTTAACTCACATCTTCACGTAGCTCTGCATATTATGGCACTCCAAACTACGCCGTTTCATTTCCTTGGTCTCTCTGCATATCTTGCCGTCGCGTTGGACATGACGCACTTCCCCTTCGCTTTCCTCTGCCCTTGCTTTCAGTGGTTTCGGGACTCTCCATTTTCTTTATCTTCGCTAACGTACCCTGTAACTGTTAAATCTTTCTGTACAGTATGCCGCCCCCACTCTTCTCGGAATCTCTTGGACTCGACTTCCCACTTACGACGTTGTAAACAGGGAAGCATTTGCGCTCTTACTGAAAAACGGACTAGACCGAGTCACGACTGCTACTTACAGCCTCTTCGGATATACTTGACATACAAGCTAGCAATGATAGCTTAGCAATATCACGATCATCCCGTACCCTTCATAAACAACGCAGAAGTTTCTTGAGTACCTGAATACGTCCCTTCATAAGATCAACGGCCCTCGAACGGTGTCCCGGATAACCAGGTGTTGACGAGAGCTAGCGACTGGCGCGGCCTGTCGTACGGAACCTGACGAAGTCAAATCGTCAGCGGTTCAAATCTGAGACGATACGGCAGCACAACGTACCATATGTCCCGCATCCTTCACCGCAACGAATGCCAAATTCCCCGCTTGCTTCACGAGCCCTTCCTCTTCACCGTCGACGATCCACTTCCTCAGCTCACTGCGCCCGAACTCAGCTTGGCCATTCCACTCCAGCGCACGCGCCATGCGCTCATTGCCGACCCAGTTGCATATCATGTCGTACATCCCCGCGTAGACGAGGACCCGCACGCCACGGTCAAGCAGCGCTGCGAGATGCAGGTGGCTCGGACGGAGCTCGTCACCGGAGAGGTCAAATGCCGAGTTGACACGCCAAGATACGGGCTTGTACGGCGGGAAGGATTCGGGGATGCCGAGGAGGGCACGGGTGGAGGGGGAGTCGAGGTACGCTGTTATGTTTCTGTCATGTCGCGTCAGTAAGGAGATTGTAGGGGAGTAGCAGGAAGTCCATACATTGTGATGGGGTAGCATAGTGTGTCCTGTACTTGACCAATACATTCCGTTCGTATATCGTACATGCTTCGACCTTGGACATGGTTAGATAAGTGATCACACAGATGACGGTGGCTTGACCACAGCTTACCTGTAGATTCGAAAGGGCCCATGAGTTCTGTGCTACAGAACGTGCGTGCGGCGCGGCAGTTCATCTCGTCGAAGGAGTCAATGCAGTTGTCGCGCCAGGCTTTTTCACATCGTGGGAGCTGTGAGAGATTCCCTTTTAGCTACGACCGGTATACGTGTAGAGGAAATAGTCGCATACGGCTTGTTTCATGCGCACACAGGCTCTGGCAAGAATATGGCGCGATAAGAAATCACGCTGAGCGTGACGGGTCGAGGACAACGTACGCGATGCTCTGTACAGGCGGCGATCCTGATGTATTTGTGCATTGGATCTCGTGATACGCGGATGACATGCTGGCCCATGAGGTGAATCGTTGTGGCCTATGGGATATTGCATTACGACCAAGACTTACTAAGAGGGATCCACAATGCCATTGCCTACGAGCCGCGGGTGTCAGAGTCGATCGACGAGCGAAATGTGACTTGCCTTACCTATCATGACTGAAGACAGATTGATACGGTTCATTCCAGCCGCCTCTAACCGCTGGTTCTGGTCGTAGATCTCGGCCGCAAAAAGGGGGACGTAGCGGCCCTACAGTTCGAATAAGCCCACGAGCGCGAGAATTAAGTTGACGCGTCCATGCTGACCCCATACGATTCTCCCGCTATACTGAATGCACGTCCGCTCAGACCTTCTATGGATTCAAAGAATATTGCCATGAATGCCGCGACATCTTTTGCCGCCTCTTCAGTGGTGGTCTGCGAAGAAAAGATAGCCGGCGTGAGGTCGTGTCATAGACCGGAGAGAAATGTGGAATGCGCACAACAGTCTCGCCGTAGTCCGCGTACGAATAGCCGACGCCTACAGGCTGCTCCAAGAAAAGCACATTTGCGCGATCATTCCAGCCGTATGGATTGAATTTCGTCTGGTTGGCTCCGTCTATGGTACAAGGTCCAAGCTCCATGAGCATCCCCAGTGTAGACGAGCCTCCTGGACCTGTGTGACGGCGCATGAGGCACGTTGACGTATATACATATCTAGGTGAATTATGAGATTACCGCCGTTCAACCAGAGCAGTACATCGTCGTGCGCGGGATCATTCCGACTCTCAAAGTAGAAGAAGAAGAGGTGCCTTGCTTCAATATCGATATAGCCCGTATACGCCCTATCAGCGGTATACCGGCGTCAATGCGCGAATAGATACCTCACTCAGGTTGGACTGACTCACCTGACTGTCGGATCGCAAAATTCTGTGTGCTTTATGCGCACAGAATGACGCGGGAACGCGGGGTGCGATAGCGTCGAAAAATCATGCGAGCTGTCGAGAAGGGAGAGCTGCAGCAATGCTGGCTGATGGCCGGGCAAGTGCGGAGAGACTTTGGTCTCTTGCAGCTTGAATCCGTCGTTCAGCCGCGGCGTGCTCTGGTCATGGTATTGCGCACCATATATGCCAGGCGAAAATATTGTCTGAAGCAAAACAATCAGCCGTAGCAAAGACAGGGCAAACATCTGAAACAACTATAGCTACAGAGCCTTGGTTGAAGCTTGAAGGCTGTAGACAAGCTAGCGCTCAGTTTTGTGTGCTTGAAGCTGCTGCGGCCCCACGTGTATTTCGCGTGGAGCGCGTTGGCGCGCGGCTGCTTCCCTTGTATTCGACTTGTACTGCTTGTATTCGACCGTCGACGTCGAAATTGTACAAGGGTCTCCTCGTATGTCGACGTGCTTTGTACTACCAAGCCTGGAGCCATTGTAATCATATCGTCACGAATATAAGGTGTGTCTGTATGTCGATATAAGCCTCATTCACCGTTCACCTCGCGTAGTTTTCTGTTATTACGCTCTGTTCTTTGTTTTCTATCGCACATCTACATTTGTTCTGCACAATATCACGCATAGGATCTTTAGAATATACACAAAAGGTGCGCCGTATCTGCCTTGCAAAAAATGACGATGCTCAACGACATGTTCTACTGCAGCTAATCAACGCCCTCAAACTAACGTGCCATCTGAGCGTGCACATACGTCCACTTCGTTGCGACCTACATCTCAACTACGCGCCCTCCATTTTCCATGAGCAGCGCTGCCCATCCGCCCCAGCCGAACCATCGCACGGCAATACCAGGTCGATCGATCCTCCGGGTGCCAACCTCGACATCCGAGCTTTCTCGGCGCGCACGAGATGATCCGGAACGCAACGGTGATCCTGCATTGAGCAACACTGCTCGCTCGAAAACACTCGGGCGTCCACGGACGTCGCGCGAAGATTACTATGGGCCCAAGGCAGGGAAGTCGGATCCTTTGCCAGAGCTATCATACCCGACTGGCCAGTCCCTTCCAAACGACAATGTCCTAGCAGCTGAGCGGGATGTCGTCGTAGGCCGTCGCCACGGTCCAGTCAGGGACGAACATCGGCCGTTTGTACACCAGCAACCACCAGGGCCTGTTGCACGTTCCGCTATTGCAGGTCGCCCCCCTCCTCCCCCGATGAAAGGAACATCCATGTTCTCTGGATCACCGCAGTCTAAACCCCGTCCTCAGTATTTCGCATCTGGTGCGGTGTCCGTCTCTACAAACAGATACCTTCCAGTCGCCATCGCTAAAACTGCAAGATACTTAGGCAAGCCACTTCAACGACCTCGGAGACGGCAGTCAGATTACTCTCAGGACGCGTTCAAGGATATCTTAGTAACTCATTGGCTTGTTGGCAGTGGCTGTACGTGACCGAGCTTGTTGCTGCATGCACGCTGATTATTGAACATGTCGTCTCAGATGCACCGGTTCTTACTCCCTGGACTCTCCCTCTCGTTGATGCCCGTCCGGTGCTCAACCCCCTCCTTTGCCCACCCTCTGTCGACGACACTTCACCGTCGCATCGTGTCAAATGGAACATGATATATCTGCCCTCCTATGCACGCTGTTCCCGGGATGTGTCTGAAGAGGCGTGGTCGGATCTTCTTCATTCGCCGGCTACCTTCCCCCGACTACGCAAGATGTTCCTCACCTCGAAATCTTTTCCATGGACGATCCATGTGAATGCCGAAGACACCAAAGCCGGTGTGACGTGCGGGGACGTCCTCGACGAGATCTTCTCGTACTTATACGACGCAGTGCTGGACGAAGAGCTGGCAGAGTTGTCCCCCTCGGAGGTGGACACTTTCAAGGCAGCCTATAGAACCAACCGCAGCCAGAGAGACGAGCATGGAGAACCTGCGTCAACTTTGCTCGAATACTCCGATGAGATGCGGAGAGTCGATTGGTTTGCTCGTAACACTATTTTTGGCGGGCTCGAGCCTGACGACGCATACGTGAAGGAGCGATTCGATAGTGCTATGCCTGCAACCTTTGTTCTGCTGTCGCAGGATGCGGATGCCGTGCCAATCGATATCATAGTATAGTATACGTGTCTTCCCTCAATACGACACAGATATGAACTTTCCCTCATAAGTAGTGGCGTAGGATTGTGTATTATGCTGCCACAGATTCACGGATGATTGATTGAAGCTGAAGGCTGAAGACAAAGTGAGTCTCCAGTACTTCAACTTGAGCTGCGCCGCTGCAGCCCGTTGGCGCGCGGGGCACCATCCCTTGTATTCGACACTTGTATCCGACCGTCGACGTCGAAATTGTACAAGGGTCTCCTAGTATGTCGACGTGCTTCGTACTACAAAGCCTGGGGCCGTTGTATTTCATCTACAATCACCAGTACAAGGTATGTACGTGTTCTCAAGTTGATGCAGATAGCACCAAGGACACTACGGATTCCGAGGAACAAGCACGAGCTAGCGATATCAAGTACTAAGCCAAGGACAAAGAAACGGGCGACAGTGTTTCCTAGTCAAGGATTGCGCGTGGGTATCGAAAAATGCTAAGAGTGAATGTTGGTGACGTCTTGCTCAAGCTGCCTTGACGGCGGTCTCTCGTGGATGCAAGACAAACGTCGCGGGGAAGGCTACACCGAATCTCTCTGAGATATACGCGTCATCGCGATCCAGTCCGCCGAAAAAAGTTTTGCGGGAAAGCCAATCTAGTCTCCTCATGGCAGCCGAACGTCTCAGCAAGGAGATGGCAGGTTCTCCATGCTCATCTCGCCTCGCACGATTTTTTTGATACGCAGCATTGAAAGCGCTCAAATCTGATGAAGGAAGAGCCCGAATCTCTTCGCGGACCACCTTGACATGCAGGTACGAGTAGATTTCATCGAGGACGTCGCCACACGTTACGCCGATGTTGACATCTTCGGGGTTGACATCGATGATCCAGGGAAAAGATCGCGATATGATAAAGATTGTGCGCAGTCGCGGAAAGGTAGCCGGGGAATAGAGGTGTTCGGACCAGGTCTCCTCAGACACAGTGTGCGAGCAGCGCGCATATGATGACGGAAATAACATTTCCCAGTTGACGCGATGTTGGGGTGTTTCATCCGGTGAAGGTGGGCTAAGCAGGGGGTTCAGCTCCAGGCATGCTTCCACATGAGGCAGCAATAATGGCTGAAGGACTGGTCCATCTGACATAGGTAGGATCCAATGAATCACGCTACGCGTAGAAAAAGAAAGGGGACGAACGATTGCTCCCAGTTAGCCAGTGATCCATGACGGCATCTCTGAATACATCGAGAAAGTGATCCGGTTGGTCCTGCCGTGGGCGTTTTAAAGGTGGAATGGATCGGCGACAAGGTCTGCGGACGGGAGGCGACGGTTTCTGTTCTTGAGGGAGCGTTACAGCCTTCCTGTAAACGATGTATTCGGGGAGAGCCCCAGGCGGTATCGAAGCCGAAGTAATCATTTCGCCGTTTATGAACGGAAGAGAATACGGGCTCAAACCGGGACCAAAAACGGGTACGAATTGTTGCTGATAGAGGAACGGCAATGCACCCTGCAAAGTTGCATCGCTTCGATGAGCCGCCATGTCGCGTTGGCTCGTCAACGTGTTGTCTTGTACGAGCTTGCCGGAGCTGCCTTCTAGCCGTGAGGGCCTAGGGAGATCGTCGGAATGCTCCGAGCGTGCCCCGGGTCCGTAATAATCCTCTAGTGACTTTCGCGGGCGTCCAAGCTTTTCAAAGCGAGCATTAACCTCTGCGACGGTGTCTTCTCCCTCATTCGAAGCATCTCCTGGATCCAGTAGAGAGTTCGTGCGTGTCGAGCGAAGGATCGAGGGGCCTGGCTCTCCTCGTCGATGGTTTGGCTGAGGGGGGTCGGCGGGAGCGCTGCTCATCGCTGAGGCTGTAAGTCTACTGTAGACAATAAAGGCTGGTTTCTCGAATGAAACACAGTCGACGATAGCTGTGAAAGGTACCTCAGTGTCGACGAAGCTTGGTTAATGTGTCGGAACGCACCTGTGCAGCAACAAGATATCCGAGATAGCAGGGTGGATGCAGCTACGTGGCCCAGATATACAACGACAGTAGCAGGATACTTTGGAGGTTCGAGCGATGCGGGGGATTACAGATGGTGTTGAATGAGAAGACTTGTACGACTACTCAATGTCGTTGCTCAGTATTTGATGTCGTCGACTACGATCGGAAACACAAAAGACTTGCCTGAGAGCTTCAGAAGATGATACAGAGATAAATGGGTGCGAATTCGAAAGCAGTCACAACAATAGCACTGAGCAAAACGATGGCCGCTAATTCAAAGCAAGTCCGTAACAAATACACCTATATCAGCGACTTCAGCCAACATAATTAGTCTTCCACCATGTACCCTGGACAGCGGATACTCACCTAATCCTAGAGAAGGGGTCGAGGAAAGTCCTAGCGTCGACCATGATGTCGATATACGAGTGCAAGTAGGGACTTGACAGGGACACCGCGTACATCCAATATCGACTCTCAGCGGCAGTTCCTGGTCTCTTTGTGCTACTCTGCGGACGGCCGTCAGACGAGGACACCGGTGGCCGAAACCTCTCGATTGTGGAAAATACACCTCTTCCGTAGGTGCATGGTTAGACGTTCCTCAGGCTCTGTTGTGTCGCGCAGCAGAGCCATTTCGTCGCTTTTGGTCCAGGAGTCGCTATGTCCTAGTCCAACGGTTGTAGAGCAAAATCATAGATATGTAGTGCAGTCCTCGTAGGCGTGAATTGTATGAAGCCTGAATGCAGCAGAAGAGTAAAGTAGCTTCGGGGCGGGCCGAGTGAATCCCCCGCCTTCTGATTGGCCCTAGACAGCACGCCGAGGCGACGCGTCCGATAGACCAGCTTGCCTAGAGTCGACAATTATCGTCGACATTTACCTCTTGTTCCCGACCTTCATCATCGTTTTCTTTGACTTGAAGGTAGCCATGGACAAGGGCGTCTCGTCAGGACCATTCTCCAGCGGCGCATTGGCGGGGTATAGGAAGGCAGCCATCCCATACCTAACCAACATTGCTCATGGCACCGCGCCATTTATCACGACGTTTCTCCTCATTCACCTCTCTGCGCCCGTTCTCGCAAACTTGGGCGGTTCTTCGCTCGCGTCGCAGGTCATGGTGAGTCTGAGGTGGTATACGAATTGTGCCATCATTCACAACACTCTCGCCTTGCAGCTTTTGGGGCGCGAGTACTACCAGACACCCTTCGGCGAAACGTACCTTGTCAAAGCGCCCATCGTAATCCATATCCTAGCCTCAATTCTGAAACGTGTACTGTCACCGCCCGAGCGCCCGCCTCGCCCGCTGTCCAGCCTCCTCACCGTCTCGGCGTTTGGCGTCCTCGCGTTCCTCCCCGTCCACTACTTCACGCACCGCATCAGCCCCGCCCTCCCCGGCGCGCCCATCTTCGCCGTCGGCCCCGCGGAGCTCGACTACGAATTTGTCAAGGTCGGCCTGCGCGCGTTCCCGTGGCGTAGCTGGTTCCTCTACCTCGGTCTCATTGGCGGGATGTCTATCCATTCTACGGAGGGCATGCGCACGATCTGGAATACACGCCTGAGAAAGACGTTTGGCGGAATGAAGAAGGAAGTGTCGAGGATCATTGCGCTGGGCTCGGCGGTGTCGATTATCTCGGGCTTGGTGTTCCTCTCGCAAGAGCCGCTGATGACCTTCGCGTCGGTGGCAGAGAGATATCTCGCCGCTTTCACCCAATCTGCTATATACCGGCTGTAGATTACTGTACACATGTGCTACTTCTTCACGATATATGGACGTGTATATACCCTAGTCTCTGTAACTAATCATTCAGGTGCGCCGTAATATTCAATGTGTCTTCGAGCGCATGCTCATCGTCCTCATAGTCGGGACTGAAAGATATTCCCGTGAGCGGCATGCGTTTCAAATTCGATAACGGTGCACGTACACATCATGAGCCCCGCGATATCCTTCACCTTCCCGCTCTCGATCGACTTCTTCAACAGCAGCACCCTCACGCTTGCCCACCCGAGCAGCAGGACGCCAAACGCAACGGGCACGAGCCAGTACAGCGGCGACAGCGCGTCCGTGCCCCCGAAGACGACATGCAGGGGCGGCGTGTAGATCACGAACATCCCGAGACACGCGCCCGCGAGGATGCCCGCGAAGTTCCACCCGTTCCCGACGACGCGCCGGCCGAAGGGGAACGCGAATTTCGCTTTGACGGCGAAGACCTGGTGGTGCGAGTGTGAGAAGGGTAGCGACAGAGAGTGAGTACTTACGTTGAAGCATTGCATGATGAAGACTGACAGGTACACTGCTCAGTGGATATCAGCCTTGTCCCCGAAATCATGTATATCTAGGATCGCACCAATTGACTGGGCTTTCGCCAAAGCGTCGACTTGCTTCGATGCATCGAGAATCTGTCCACAGCTATTCACAAAGTCCGGGCTACTCTTTGTGAAGTACGCTGAGGTCAAAAGAGCACTCAGCACCTAGACGTTGAGGATGAGATGGAAACGAACGGTTAGAAATCTGGAGCTGTGCTCTGCGCAAATCATTGGGTGAAAAGCCGCTCTTGAAGAAGACGAGGAAGTACGCGACGAGGCTGCCAACCCCAAAAACCTCGTCAGTCCGCAGCTTACTACTCATACGCGCAGAGAGAACAATGAAACGCACGCTCCGATCATCTCGATGAGTCCCGCCTCCAGGTACGCATAGCTCAGCAATTTAGCGTCCACCAAGGTCTCACCGTCTGTACTCTCCAGCGCGTCTTCCCAAAAGGCTCGCGTGAATGGTGCCTTGAGCTTGGCCACACCTGCGGACACGCGACCCGGTGGTATGGGCTGAAGGGTTTCGGTATCGCGAGCTAGCGTCTTTGTGCGCCGCATAGCCCGCTTCTTTATCGAACGGATAGACCTGTCGTTAACTATATAATCCACGATGGAACTCGTTAGTAGATCGGATTGGGTAGCGTAACTAGCACTAACCAGGTTTACGTGGACTCATGCGCATGAGGCCATCTTCCGTTTCTGGTTTGTCCCAAGCAAATGACAGCTGCCAGTAGGAGGGTTGTCAGTCAAGACGAACAGCGACGTGCATGTCCCACTTACAGCGACAAAGAGCTCAAAGCCGAGATCTTCACAATCGTCAGTGCTTTTGAACTTTCTACGCGTAGAATCAGAGACACCCACCGATGACAAGGATGAGGATGGCAGGGAGTGGGAGTGGTACCGGCACCACCACATCTGTTGCACGGTCAGATCTTGCTCAGCAGCTTGAAGGACAGGTGCTTTTGACATACATAAAAGTTGCGGGATGACTTCAGGTGTACTGTGAGAAAGCGTGTATCTAGTCAATCAAAGTAGTCAGGTCCTCGGTAGCAGGAGCTGTTAGCATCGAGGACATACTGGATAGAGCGTTTGAGGTTGACGAAGATCTGTCGGCCTTCGGCGACACCCTCTAAGAACGATGCTTCAGCAATCCGCATTGTTTCGGTGTTCGATCTAAGACCACTTACTGACGGTGGAAGCAAAGTTATCATCTGAAATAGTGTGAGTAAAGTGAGCATTGATATACCAGACGTGCAGTTGAGAAATATTACCGAGCAATATCATGTTTGCTGCTTCCTTAGAGACATCGGACCCAGATATATTCATCGCGATCCCGAGGTCAGCCTGCATGCGGGCTAAGTAAGTAACGATTTCGCCAACAACCAAGGCTTTAGATGGGAACGCACCTTCTTCAGTGCAGGCGAGTCGTTTACTCCGTCCCCCGTTCTGGTAACTCTAAGTAAGTAGTGAAGGAAAAAAAACCAACGGACACGCTTACACTCCCACGATATGTCCCAGGGCTTGAGCGCGTTTGACTGTAACGTTGCCGTGAGAAAGCTGCCACCTGCGATAGTCACGGTTAGCCTACCAATCTCAAGTTTGTGCTTCGGGGAGGTACGCGCGAAGACGATTTCCTGCTTGGCAAAGACTAGACAACTTCGTTAGCATGCCAATGGTAATGGTAGACAAGAGACGCGCACTTTGGTCCCACTGCCAGCCCTCCAAACGATCTATATCATCCCCATGGACCACGACTGCGTTCACCTCATCCTCGTAGATATCCTCGATGTTGCGATTGGTCCTCGCACTCAGAGTTTCTCTGGTGTCACCAAGTATGAGGTTTATCTTGCGGGCTATCGCCTCGGCAGTCTTCGGGTGATCTCCTGTATTTGAGATAGCGTCAGAGCATGCGTATTGGAAACCTATGTATGCCTCACCAGTGACCATCATGACCTTGATGCCTGCCAGACGGAGAGCACCGATAGCTTCACGAACGCCGTGCTTCGGAGGGTCCTCCAAAGACACAAGGCCAACGAAGCAATAATTGGTACTGGGGTATTCCCCTTCCTTCTTAGAGAAGGCATAATCTTCTCCATACGTGTCCTGTGGAAGCAGAGCCTGAGCAGCAGCGATGACGCGATGCCCACGAGACGCCATGTACTACCGATCACCATGTTAGCAGAATTTTCGCACAGGGAACAGAAGTGCGGCGTGGCGTACGTCGTAAGCCTCGTCGTACAGCGCGCGAAACTCATCTGAGATTGGTATCTCTCGACCGTCTCTGAGATATGTAGAACACTTCGCCAAAACACGCTCAGGTGCACCCTTGATGTATGCAGTAAGGTCACCCTTCGCATGCGCTTTGTTCAGCTGTCAACTATAGTCAGTCGTGTAAACCAGATTCAGAGAAACAGACACGTACGATAACCAACGCCCATTTATTTGTCGAATTGAACGGGATCTCAAAAACCTTAGGGAATCGTTTCTGATGCTCATCGTATTGCGGAAGCTGGCGGCCAGCGAAGCGCGTCAGCCCAGTTTCAGTAGCGTCGCCCAGTATTTCTCTCTGATCGAAGGGCACGTCTGTCTTATCGAACTTGACACGAGAGTTGAGGGCTGCAATGTCCACCATTTCGCACATGCCGGGGGCCTCGATAGAGAACTTCTCCGTATCTTGGTCGTCGTTGTTTGACTGCGTGGACTAATCAGCAAAGGGCACCTTGTAGACGCAAGCGACGTACTTGGAAAGCCGAATACATCTTCCCGCCGCTCCAGACATTTGTAACCTAAACCGTATCGTGAATATTTGGAGTAGTCAACTAGATTTGGGAATATAATCACTGTCATCTGGTTTCGAGTGAGCGTGCCTGTCTTGTCGGTGGCAAGCAAAGTAAGCTACGTGAGGCATAAGCATCCAAAATGAGAAAAGGCCGGCATGTTTACTTACTGAGCCCAGAGTTTCGACTCCCTGGAGATCTTTGACGAGGACATTTTGTTTTGCCATCCTCTTCGCAGCTATAGAAAGTCTGCACATAATCAGGTCTAGCTCCCGAGAGATGGTGAGCGTATAGCTACTCACAGAAGCGTTACAACAGATGGTAATCCCTCAGGAACAAACGCCACTAGGATAGAAACTGCAAATGTGACGGTTTGCGCGGCCTTGCCCTTATAGGCTGTTGTAATGCCAACAACGAAGAAAACGATCGCGAATATGATAGCAATAGACGAGACCATCATGACAAAACGGCCACTAGAAGGTTGTTGTTAGACAGCCCACGTATGTTTAGCCGACTGACGCACATTTCCACCCCGAGAGGCGACTGGTTGCCACTTTCCCCGCCAGTGAGGGCAGCGATTTGGCCTGCATTACGATTTGTGTTAGCGGACGGTGTAACACACAGATGGAATCACTAGACCGATAAACGTATGATCTCCTGTTCGAACGACAGCTGTAAAGGCAACGGCTTCAGCGGCGAACATGCAACGGTTTAGCGACCTCTTACCTCCCCATGCTTCGCCGTTCACAACTAATGTGGAGTTGAAAGCCTATGAGACGGTCAGAAGCAGTCGGCAAGGACCAATTCAGACTACAGACCAGATTCTCTGCTTCAACCGGCCTGGATTTAGAGCCAGTAGGGAGGGGGGCGCGCTCTTGCGGCTCAGACTCGCCCGTCAAACTGCTGTTGTCGACTTTCAGATCACTCGCCGCAAATAGTACCAGATCTGCCGGTGTCTTGTCGCCAACGCGCTATTGTCCGATGGTTAGCTCTGCTAAGGACGTCTGCAAGCAGGGGCATGCACGTACCAGAAGCACGATATCACCTTTGACTAGTTCCGCCGCAGGGATGGACGAGATTGTACCGTCGCGAACAACACGGCATGAGGGCGGAATCATGGCCAAGAAGGACGCGAGGATTGCTTCGGATTTTTGAAGCTGGTAAAACTCAATGAACGCATTGAGAAACGCGACAGCGATCAAGATTCCGCCGAGATAAGTATTCTGGAAATTTTCCTGCATCAAATAGGACTGTTAGACCCGCCACATAAAGCGGCTGGGGAGCCGTACCTTGAATTGTATGCCGAGGAGTATGTATTCCAGAATACCTGTAGTGAAAGTCAATCCATGCTCGGACGACGAATGACGAAAAGCCGACCAGCGAGGATCAGAAGAAGATTGAACATGGTCATCAAGCAGTCAAAATACTGTAAATAAAGCCGATCAGCTGAGGCCCCGCACTCTTGAGAGGGGGACGAAACCTTTCTCAGCGCCGACTTCTTCTTCGGAGGGGTCAGAATATTTTGTCCGTCGCGTGCGAGCCTTGCACGGGCCTCCTCAGAAGTGAGTCCCGCAGAGCTAGCCGGGTCCTTCGCGGAGAACGAGGTCTTCAAAGCATCCTGAACTGCCTCGAAGGACAAAGCGTGCTCGGTGATATCGACATTGTCCAATTCTCGGGCGTTCTGCTTCGTTCTTTGTTCATCGAGATGTTCATATCCAGCAGCTGCGAGATCTCTGTCTTCCTGTGTGAGCTCGCGGTTCATTTCCGCACCCTTGGGTCTCCTTCCACCGATGTGCTTTTCGTCATGGGCTTCACGTTCCTCCGGGAACGCAACGGCACGGGCTGCCGCCGCAATGTCTTCATTTCGGGCGGACGGTTGATCCTGAGCTGGAGGTTCTGAGGCTTCCTCCTTCGTGCTATCCATAGCAGGAGACGTAGAAAGAGCACGAGAAAAATCAGGGAGGACAAGGGCTTGCAGATGGCTGAGACAAGAGAGCCGCCACGTCAATTGGGAATTTTATTCGTTGTGTAAATACCTGAACAAGCGCTTCCAAATACGATATTTGCTCCATGCTTATCCGAAGGGACATGTACACCTGCGTCCTGCGATTGGCTAGAAGACGTGCCATTTCGTGTGCCCTTGGTGTGACCCGGGATTATCGTAAAGCCAGCAGCGAACGGCCAAAAACCCTCAGAGGTTAATGTATGTTCTCTGTCCACGTGGCATGTTCTGGTATGCCTGGAGGCGCGCTCTGGGACCTACCAACAGTGGAAATTAAGCGGACGCATCACCCAGAAGACGCATCGAGAATGAGCGCTACCTGCAAGTAGATCGACAGAGTGCATCTACCTCTGATGGAATCGAACATCGTTGCGTCGAGGGTGCCAAGGGTGGAAGTTTGTAGGCCGACGGTCCGTAACATGGCTCTTTGAAGAGCCTGAACAAGACGTGCGAGCTCCTAGTTCAACAGCCGTATGCTTCACAAGGACTGACAAGTCTAGTATTCCACCTATGAATATGATGCTTTCAGTCGGCAGTACCGGCCGCGTTGTATCGCAAGCAGAAAAACACACCTCAAGGTGCAAGTTTATGGGCACACGTCGCACGAGCACTCATTGGGGGGTTGAGCAACATATTCACGTTGGATCTTTGTTGGATCTCTTGCGAAAATATGTTGAAACTTAGGACGTTGCTGAAGAGTGAACGAGATTGAACTTGAAACTCGGAAGCTGGGCAGTTTGATTAGGGGAAGGTCTAGATTAGGACGGTGCAAAGCCCCTATACGCGGTGCCCAACGACGCGCCAACTCGGACGCGCAACAATTTTGTCCGTCTAAACTTTCGTGTGCTCTCAAACGGCACTTATTCTGGCAGCTATAGCCATGGAGAATACTGCTACGAGTAGTGAAGATGAGGTCTCGGATGTCCACTCAGATTTGCTCTGCAACCACAATCTCAGGGTACGTCGTCTTCGGGTACTACGCTGGACGAAATACTATAGATTATAACCATTCAGCAACCTATATGCACCCGCAGACAGACCTCACATCCGCGTTGGAAGGCGCGTATGCCTATTCGTCCTATCTTCCCAAGGCACCCGATCCAGAGATCCACATTGCGGGCAAAGGGCGCGTCATGTTGCCCCTTGACGCGAGCTTCGCCGAAAAACTCATCACACGCGTTTCGATGGAGAAATTCTGGAGTCTGCAAACAAAGTACTCAAACCAGGGGCTCACCCACTGGGAGGCGGGTGCCGATGAGGTGACGTTTGGAAACGCGGCGTGGGCAGAGTACGTCCATGGCGTCGCTAGGACGGTTAGCGCTGCGCTGGGAATTGCACAGAGTGTCTCTACTCCCAAGTGTGTGTTCCGAAAGTTGATCGTCCAGAAAGAGGGATCAAGGTACGCTTACATGTATTACTTGAAGTTCAATTCGCGCCGCAAGCTAACCACATACTACGGCAAGATATCCAGTACCCAAAGTGTACGTTCCACAGAATATCCGGATTGAAAAGTACCACTAACACCATCTCGCTCGTCGCGCTAGGCCCAAAGAACCAGGGCCAGAAAACACCTTCGCAAAAATTGTGATTGCCTTGCCGTCGCGCTACACAGGCGGGCGCCTAGAAGTATCCCAGCCTTCGTCTTCCCCACAAATTCTCGACATGGGGCCCGGTTCCCAGTCAGCCGCGTCATTACTGTCCTGGCACGTTGATTCCGCGCCCACGATGAAGCCAGTAACATCTGGATACCGTCTCGCCCTTGTTTACGACCTCAGGCACACCCATCCATGCCCATACGATTCCATACATGCGGTCCGCGCGCTATACGGAGTTCTCCAGCGATGGGGTGCCAGCGAATATGCAGAGGAAGCGGACGAGGTAAAAATGGTCGCGTACATGCTGAAGCACAACTATTCTAGTGCGAACAGTGTGCGGCGTATGGAACCAGCAGATGCGCGAAAGGTGCAGCTCGCGAAGGCGGTTTGTGCGAAGACGGGGTTCAAAGCATTTCTGGTAGAGCTTGAGACGCGAATATACGGACATGGGTATCCGGAGAGGAACGACGACGACGAATATCTTGATTACGCCACAGACGAGGACGAGGACGGTGATGCGCATCCCCCGAAACCGAATCCCTCCAAGAACACGTCCACCGACTTCTGGGACTGCCTTGACCCCACAACTGGCCTGGACGTTGACTCGCACTCGGTTGCTGACATCGACCGGAACCCCATCCCTCATCTTAGCATTGACGTCGAATCAAAGCAAATAATACCGGACGGCTTTTACAAGTTAGGAGAGCCCGATGATGAAGAAGTCGATCAGGTGAGAACGCCCAATTAAATGTAATATTATGTCGCTCACTCTACCACGTCTGTCAGGACTCGGGTGGCTGGCGGTTTGGTATGTCCACTGCGTTGCAGCCCAGTGCGAAGTTTCACAGGCTAACATCCATCACGAACCGATAGATCACCATCGCACAGCACTCGTTTTCCTCCCAGCCGAGTACGAAATCTCGTACCTGCTATCGCGCGGCGGGGAAGAATACACGCTGAGTCTCCTCAAAGCCGTCACCGCTGCCCGTTCGTCTGCAGAGGAGGCGCTCGTCGATAAAGTCCTCGGCAGCCTAGGGCCTAAACACATCGCAGCTGCATGTGCGATTGCAGATATATCCATTACATGGAATGACGTATCTTTATGGGAGAAAGCCGTGAACGCTGGCGGTGAAAGCATTAGCTTTGCGGGGCTCGGACACCCACGACTCCTCAAGGCATGGAAGCAGTTCTCGTTTGAGCGAGTGCGACCTGCGTGTGTCTCCATCCTTCTGGCCGTATGCATCACCACCAATAATCTAATGGTTCGACTCCATTTTTAGGTTCGAACGTGTGCTGACTAGACGGGAAAGCATGACGGAAGGGTTCACATTTCTGGACACAGTTGTCAATGCTATAACCAGGGTTGATGGGGACCGAGACACGGTGACTGGTTGGTGCAAGGCGCAAACCAGTCACGTCCTCACCTCAGACCCAAAACCCACAAAAAAGGATGTGGCGTACTTTGTCGAAGCGGCCCAAAGCGGGCGCATTGCCTTCATCTCAGATATGTAGGTGATCTGGTCACCCGCGCAAAACACACTCAACTGATCCTACACTCCAGCGTTCTGCCACAGGTCGTGAAGGTTTCATCTATATACAACTTCTGGGCGATGCTAGCGGAATCTCTGGAAAGCGAGCGGGACACAATAGTGACACCGGGAGACTCAAAGCGCTTAGCCGACTTCGAAAAGGTCATGGAGAAATGTCTTCGTGGTGCCATCTTGCAGTGGGATGCGTCGGTCTTCGATTACCGCGGGCAAGAGGAATCGCCTAAGGCCTCCAAACTGGTCGCACACGTCATGGAAATCGTCGACCTGTGCATTTCCGCGGGCCATCGGAATACGTGCGGCGCGCTATTCAATAAAATCATCAGTTCACCGTCATTGAAGGAAGACGTTCCCACCGCCTTTACTACGGTATACGTCCCCGTCGTGAACGGCCTTCGCAAGGCGCTGAAAGACCACGAAATCGACATGCAGACCGAACCATTTGGCCTGTTCTTCCGGATCCTGGTCGGCTTGCATCTGCACCACGTCCTCGGAGCAAAACCGACCGAAAACACCAAAGTTCGCAAAATTGGCTGCGGGTGCGCAGAATGCAACAAGCTCGACCATTTCATGGCGGACACGTCCATGTCGCGGGGTAGGGTGCCCGTGCCCAAGGAGCAGCGCGCGCATATTGAGAAGCGGATTTCCGATGCGGCAGACGTGATTAGCCTTGTGGCCCCGCGCACGAGAAACGCGAACGCGAAGAGCGTGACCGTGGCCAAGGTCCAGCAGCATGCGGAATGGAAAAAGCGGCACACGCGGGCGAAGCAGTTCTTGGCTAGCATCGCGCCAGGGGACACCGAGCTCGCAAAGCTTATGGGTGCGCGTTACGCAGATGTCGAGGCGGCGTTGGATGGCGTCCTCTATCCGCTGGACGCAAGCAAAGCGAACACGCCCGATGTTGCTGGGGTGGAGACCGGAAGCAAGAGAAAGCGGTAATCTGATGCTGTAAAACATGAACCTGTTTTCTTGTTATCGTGCTGTCGTTTTGCATATCCTTGTCACCTTGCATATATCATTCGTTGTTTTCGCGGGCTCTCGAGCTTGATAGAGGGATCAGAGCTGTTGTAATTGATCGTGAGGTGAGCGCAGCCGCAAAACATAACGCTGGTCACGCCCAAGTCGATATACACTCTTCATCGAGCACGTCGATAGAGCATGCCGAGTATAACGGTGATTTGAAGCAAGGCGACTCTGCTCTCTCCGGTGACCG
Source organism: Plicaturopsis crispa FD-325 SS-3 (assembly GCA_000827205.1). Classification (NCBI taxonomy): domain Eukaryota; kingdom Fungi; phylum Basidiomycota; class Agaricomycetes; order Amylocorticiales; family Amylocorticiaceae; genus Plicatura; species Plicatura crispa. Next base: position 1,327,338 of record KN832560.1, on the reverse strand, counting down.
GTGATCCTGCAGCTGGTGGAGTCCTTGAAACTTGCGGTGGGTTCAAGTCCATGCTCTTCGGAATTTCATAGACTCAAGTCTGACACAGATGCCACAAAATACAGCTGTTTTTATTGTGTGTCAGTTTTGGGGCTCCTGTACTCCAACGCGTACTCACCTGTAAAATACATGAAGTGGTCAGCAAAGTATGAGCCGTTTCGTCTGGCAGTTTCGTTCAGGCTACGGTTGGGCTACGGCCGGGACTCCAGAGGCGTGTATAGGGGCGCTGTCCCATTTCACTCATTCCCCCTGAGCCCTTTTGCTTGGTCATTCCGGTCTCGTCCTCTCCTCTTGCGTGCAACTTCCACGACGGCGAAACTTGCTGCCCATTTACTACCTCTGAGCCTGGTTTTAGAGCTGCACGGAGGGTGGAACGTTGCTGGGCATGTTTGAAAGTGTATGTGCGAACGAATCCGTACAAGGTGGACCACAATTAACATAACAAGAATTTGCAGATCAAGTCGTTGTGGTCTTCCGCACCAGCGAAACCATTTGACCCCACAGACCCCAAAGTTAATCCGCTCAATCCGCAGGGCTTGAAACCGTACGTGTAATGACACTCCTACGGTGCTACAAACCTGACAGTCCGTGACCAACAACAGATGCTGCGCGTGCCCTGAAACTAAGTCGGCCCGGGATGACTGCTTTCTCAACGCGGACCCTGCACACGCGGACGAAAAATGCAGAGAACTCGTCCAGAGGCACGTCGCATGCATGAACGCCCTGGGATTCAAGATATAGATTGAACGGTGAAGACCGGGCAATGGCTTCGTCGTAGAGGGCGGGGAGGAAAATAGAACCTGTTCGTCATTACTATCTATCGGATTTTTAGCCTAATCGCAAGTTTGCAACCCCTACACTTGTATCCAACATCCGCATCCACCACTCAATTATTCATGTTTTGCCTTCCAACCGTAGCGCCCTTGCCTTCGGCAGGTGCGCACGAGTGAATCTTTTCGGCGTGTGGACTCCGTAGTGCGAACTATCTCTATGGGATGCATCACTTGACACTGAGCTTCTAGGTTGGGATCTCGCAGGTGAGTAGATGCACAATCATCGTTTCCAAGGCTCAATCACTAACCCTCTGTTTCTCGCAGGGCTGTATATTACGCGTGAGCATAGTAGCAGGCCAGAATTCAGGGACGTTGCTCGACAATTACGGACCACTGTGTGTGTGTGTGCCGGGGCACTCATGCCGAGCGTACGCGACATGTCTCGCCAACAGCAGGATGCGCTGCAAGGTTAGCGATGCTTAACGACATACATCCCGCACTCGGCGCAAAAATACTCCACCAGGCGAGTCTCGCCCATTTGCAAACGTTGCGTTGGCTTACTATCACGCGCATTTCATTTCAGGATCGTGTCGAATGTCGTGTCTGTGGGCAAGGAACATCGTGACTGAAACTCCAGCATGTCTACAATGATCCAAGTAGGCGCGGCCTGGTGCGGCGCTGATGGGTCGACGCGCAAGGTCGGTCTCGTTGGCCGAGGCGAATCAAGCCCTGGCCGAGGTGAAGGGGAGGAAGCCCGAAATTCAGTCGCTTAGAAAGTTATTGCATCCTATTCTACCCTATTGCAACGGGTGACCCTACTGAATATCAATATTAATATCGCTAGCCTGCGTGCATCGGGTAACCGCTGCCCGCACACATGCATCCAAAGATCCATCATTCGTGGCTCACCGCCCCTCTAACATTTGAATCGCCCGCTGCTGACCAACGTTTCAAACGGCCATTTTTGCCCTTGTGTCAGTTTCCATCAACGCAGGGCCTTCATAGTAAGGACGGATCAGTCACGGTCTGGAAGCTCCGTCATCAACGTGCTGCTATAAAAACATAGACTTGGTTTGTGGAGAGACCATCCAACGATCTCCCCGCAATCAAAACTCACCACCCATTAACGTCTCATAATGTTCTCCAACGCCGTTGCCATCCTCTCCGTCGGTCTCTTCGCCGCTCTGCAAGTTGCCCAGGGTGCGGATGTCACCCGCGAGGTCGCCGTACGTCCTTGTTTCCTCTGCGGCATGTTGCAGGCATGTTGATCAAAAGTATTCCCGTAGATCCCCAACAACAGCACCGACGTTGATGCATTCTGCACTACCTGGAACAACAAGTGCATTGCGTGAGTTGCAGTTCACGCGAATACCCCTCACGTCCTGCTGACATTTTCGTTCGATTGACCAGTTTGGCCCACCGCGCAGGCAAGGCGTACGACCGCTGCGGAGCGGGTTACGACGGTGCTGGTGAGCTCAACCCCTATGACCAGGATGTTCGTGTCGGTAATAACTCAAATTGTGTGTGTAGGAACCGCCCGCGTCGACTGTCTCGCAGTTGTCGACAGCACCTCGGAGGACTTCACGGAGCGCGTCGCGGCTGCTTTGAACGCGACCCTCCTCGATTAAGCTTTGGATTTATTCATGGACAATGGACATCGAAAGCTTCATCCTGTCGCTCGTTGCGTTTGTTTGACCCATTCATAATAATAATACAGACATCCCTTCGAGCATTACACAAATAATCAGCGTCGATGCCGGCAAATGAGGATCGCTAACGACTCACTTTCACGCCGATTCCCCTCCGCCGTTGTTCACGGCATGGCCTTCCGGCGTGTGCATAGCTTGCGTTCATTTCAGGCCGAAGAAGGTGCATTGCACATGTAGCCATTGAAAGCTCGAGTCGAGCCCGGAGCAGGATTGAATGATGTTCGTTCCGAAGCGACAGGGACGGCGTCCATATAGGCACGCCTACATGCAAGTTATGGGCGTCAGTGCGAGCCCAGATTACAAACTATCCACTCTACTCGCATTCTGAAATACACATGACCGAATATGAAATTCGAATTCGACCACGGGACATGGATGCGACCAAGAGGCGCGCGCGCCGAGGGAGGAACCAGTGAGAAATTTGCCGGGATGTGCTCAGAGAATGCCAAGTCTGTACCAAATTGCCGCTGTAAGGACCTTCTTCTGGTCTATGAAAGCACTCGAGCAGTCCAAAGATGGGCGGCGGCATCCATTCCACGATCCCAATACATTGCGGGGCGGGGGACTGTATCCGCTGTGAGATCACGTAGAGCGTAGTAGGTGGCCGAGACCGGTGTAGCAGCCCACTCCTTTGGAGAACGCGGGCGGGCGCATTGGTATAAAGGCTTGTGCGCAGGATGACTGCAAAGCATCGGATTAGTTGTCCTATTCACAAAGACATTCATCCTATCTCACCTGTCCTCGAGTCGTCATGAAATTCACATCCTCCGCAGTTGCATTCGCTCTCGCCGTCCTCCCCACATTCGCCACCGCTGTTCAGGTGTCGTGGGACAGCATTTACGACAACGGGTCGGAGTCCCTCGACACCGTCATCTGCTCTGGCGTCCTCGAGCCCTATTACACCACCTACAACTCGCTGCCCAACTTCCCGTACATCGGCGGCGCGTCCGTCATCACGGAGTACGACTCCCCGAGCTGCGGGACGTGCTGGAAGCTCACGTACTCGGGCGCGGGCGGGAACAAGACGAGCATCAACGTGCTCGCCATAGACGAGACCGACGACGGGTTTAACCTCTCGCTCGAGGCGATGAATGCGCTGACGAACGGGAAGGGTGGAAATTTGGGCATAGTGCAGGCGGATGCGGCGCAGGTCGACAAGTCGGTGTGCGGGATGTGAAGATCATCACCGTAGCGCGAAGGTGGTTGGTATTTCTATATTGCGTGTGCAGCGGGGGATAACTAACGATGTGCCGTTTACAGCGCCCCGCAGTGGCGACTATTGATGACCCCTGCGAAGAACAATGGTAAGGATAAGGGGTCGAATATTGGTGGACACGAAGTAGTACTGTTGGGAAGACTTACGTTGCTTGTATTTTGTGTGTAGCGAATGGACTTGGAGGAAATGTCCCTTGCATCTGGTTTCGCATGCATAGAGTCTCGTAAGATCAAACCACTGGCCCCTCAGCTAAAATTCTAGGAATGCGTAGGCCAGTGGTACTGGCGAAGAATCAGGATCGAATACGCCGAGTTTCTGCCGTATCGCCGCGGACATGGCAAGGTTGAGCGCTGGAATTGTGCCACGGCTGATCTCCACCTACGTATTTGCTACTGTGACGTCTCAATGAGCTCCTCTGTCGTTGATGGTGTAAGTTGGGTAAATGGCGAATGCTTACCAGGGCTCTAAGTGAAACTTCAAGTACTCGGATCAGACGCCGGCAAGGAAGGCTCGACAACGCTGTGGGGAAGTTTGGGTGCACATACGGTGGGTACATCCGAAGTACACTGCACGGATTACGTCCGACACCGCGTCAATGTCGGCCTTCCTACCCCACCTTCGACGTTCGGGCCCACGGTCGATGCATCGTGGACGCAACCTTGTTCCTCCACATGGTGTGTGCACCGCCTGCGACGGCGAGTCGAATGACCTCCGTATTGACCGAGAACAATGGCCATACGGCTGGAAATTGAATAGTCTGCGTATGACAGCCTCGAATGCGGTCGGCCAAGCCCATCCAGGCGTCCAAGTTCTGCAAAAACGGGTTTCAGCGGTCTGTACGCAGAGCGATGCGCTGACAAACCATCCCCGCCCGGACTCATATGACCGTTTCACTAACGGCAGTCTGACCTTGAAGCCTAGTCTTCGCATCGCTGTGTCCGATGTGTACAGCGGCCTGGTGATCGTCCATGAGAAAGATGGGAGAAGCGATGCCCAAGCCGCGAATAACTGGTATATGCGATGACCGTAGTGCTCTATAAAGGCTCGTACATTCAAGTCCTGTTCGTTATCGACTCGTCGTCAGCTCTCCCCTTACCCAGATCACAGTATCGTACTCACCAAGTCTATTCACGAGATCATCATGAAATCCACATTTTTCGCCGCTGCCCTCGCCGCGTTCCTCCTCCCTGCCTTCGCAGTTGCCGATCAGATATCCTGGGACGGCACCTATGACGTCGCGTCGACCTCGCTCGACACCGTCGCGTGCTCTGACGGCTCGCACGGCCTCGAGTCAAAGTACCACACGTTCGGAGGGCTCCCCTCATTCCCATACATCGGCGGCGCTGCAGCAATTGGGGGATGGAACTCGGCGAGCTGTGGGACGTGCTGGAAGCTCACGTACACGAGCGACAGCGGGAACCAGACGAGCATCAATGTGCTAGCGATCGACCATGCCGAGGTTGGGTTCAACCTGTCACTGGAGGCGATGAATGCACTGACGAATGGGCTGGGAGGCGACGCGGGGATTGTGCAGGCGGACGTGGCGCAGGTGGACAAGTCGGTGTGTGGACTGTAAACGCAGGTCACGACGATGTCAAGGCAAGTTTCATTCGATTTTCGCATATCTCAGCCACTGATCTGCGTCTCGTCACAGAGTAATAGCGGCGGACGAGAGTTAACGGTGTATATGGGTGTATAAGTAGGGTCGTTTCGGACTTGGACTTGGACTTTTCTGATGGACAATTTGGACACCGCACTTCGACTTGTTCGCAATTTTTTGTGTTGTCTGTGCCCAAAATGTATGCATCGTATGCATGACGGCATGAGGCTACTCGGACTTGAAGTCAGCGTTAACATCGTTGTAGAAATGCTAATCGACGCACCACGAACTTAACACGGCCATCGCCATCGCCAGCTCTAATCTCTCATCGAGCCGCAATTTTTCGTTTACCAGCTTGCCATCCCCGTATCGATCGTAGCACCAGGTAGCTCCTACGGTAACGAATTTGGGTCGCGTCCCGGTCGTATGTCGGAAATTTCGGAGTCCGTTCAAATTTAAGAGTCCGATTATAATCCCATTACAATGCATTGTAATCCGGTTCTAATGGCGTTCTAATGGGATTGTAACGGGATTATAACGCGTTCTAACGGGGTTTGAATCGGACGCTTAAATTATAATGCATTATAATCCGGTCCGGAAATTTCCGACATAGAAGTCCCGTACTATGATACCTGGTTCTGGCTAGCGTAGAATAGTCGATGAACGGATGTACGGTCCCACCCGAGCCCGCATAGTCTATATAGGTAGAGTATGCATCCTAAGTCCAGACAGAACATAGCAGATGAAGTCAAGATGAAGAAGGACACTGTGACATACAGTGCGAAAGAAAGGATCCGCGTCTGATTTCGCGGTCCGATCCACACTGACGCTTACTCTGCACTGCGACGACAAGTACTGCTGCTACTTATACTTGCTCTGGTCTATCGATATCATGGTCGACGCTAGGCTTTCCTTGAACTTTGTCCGGGATCGGGTGAGTTCCCGGTACTTATGGTAGGAAGGCTGATGATTTTGTTTGAAGTCGCTGATATTGCAGGTGCATTTGTTAGTACAGAGTCTACAGACTCGCTCTGAATCAGCATACATCGTTCTGCTCAGTGCTATTGTTGTGATTGATCCTATTCACACTCCTATTATCTCTGCCATATCTTCCAAAGCTCTCAGGCAAGTCTTTTGTATTACCGTTCGCAGGCGCCGATATGAAATACTGATCCATAATGTCGAACAGACCTAGACACCTTCTCCTTCAGAGCCCCCAGATAGCTCGAGCCTCTCAAGCATCGTGCTGTCGTCTCTATCTATCCAGAATCCATTAGCCCGCTACCTTGCCGCTGTATAGGTACGTTCCGACCCATATCCTGACACACTGCATCGGTTAAAACGTGTTTGACAGCTGGCATTCGACTGCGCCTTCAACAAACGTACCCAATCGGTTCACGGCCTCAAAAGTCGCTGTCAAATTCACAACCTTTATGATGAGCAGCGCAGCCGTCAGTCTCCAGCCGAATCATAGAAAAGCAGAGCCAGGCCCTTCGATCCTCCGCCTGGCACGCACGAATTCTCCTCTACGTCCACGAGATGCTCCGGAAAAGGGAGATGACCCCCTTGCAGATCTCAATGCTCGCTTCGAAAAACTCGGACGCCCGCGCATGTCACGGGAGGATTATTATGGGCCTGGGGTATGCACGGACAGCTCCGACTATGCCCAGCCCGCGGGACTCTCCGACGACTCCGTGAGACATGCCAGACTTTTGAATAGCCAACGCGACGTGGCGGCTCGTCGCAGCGACGCGGACGAACGAAACAAAAGGCCGTCCGTATATCAAGAAGAAATCGTGCCCTTGTCCGGCCTGACTTCAGCAGGCCCTCCTCCTCCATCTCTTACCAAGGGAGGCCCTATTGCTTTTGCTCCGATGCCCCCTGCTGTCCGCCCCGAGAACGTCGCACATAAGAAGGCAGTAGCATTCTCTTCGGAGCGGACCCTCTCGCGTTCTGTCCCTCGACCCCATCAACAATCCGTTCCACCTCTCAGACGACCTCAGCGCAATCAGCCGGATTTCTCTCGCGACGTGTTCACGGATGCTGTTGCCGGTCTCTGGCTAGCTAGCAATGGTTGTTCGTTTATATTTTCAATTCTGCTAGCGGCACGATCCAACTGACACTACCTTTCCCAGGTGGCCCAGTTTTGCAGCCCATGATGCTACCCCACATTGAGGCTTGCCTAGAGTTAAACCCTCTGCTTATCCCGCCTTCGTCGTCTCAGCAGCAACACTGCGTTCAATGGGAGATAGTGTTCCGCCCGTCATACGCCCGGTGCTCGCACAAAGTGTCTGACAAGACTTGGTCCGAATACCTTCGTGCTCCTGCTACATCTCCGCGCTTGCGCAAAATCTTCGTCATATCGAAATCTTTTCCGTGGTTCATCAATGTCAGCCCCGGAAACGTCGACATCGGCGTGACCTGTGGCGATGTCCTCGATGCAATCTACACGTATTTATATCTCTCTGTGCGCGAAAAAGATATTCGGGACCTCCCCTCGACCGATCTGGAGGCATTCCATGCAGCATACGTGCGCAATCGCTCGAGGAAAGACGCGCACGGAGAGCCGGCTGCCTCTTTATTGCACCGCTCAGCTACTATGAGGAGAGTCGATTGGCTTGCTCGTAAGACCTTTTTTGGAGGGCTAAGCCGTGATAATGCGTACGTCGCACATAGATTTGGCACCGACCTACCTGCGACGTTTATCTTGCACTCTCAAGAGCTGCCGTTCGAGGGGTCTTGAGTGGTGCGTCAACATCGGCATCGTCTTTCCGCAATACTGATAATCTCATCTCAAGGATGTGCAATGCCTATGCGACTGCCGTCGAGTGCCAATCCGCTACCATACTTGCATGATCGCTCGCCACTGTTGGTCTCATTGCGTGCCTGCTAGTTGCAATACACAGTCGACAGTAGCGCTGTTACTCGCAATGCTAAGTATGTTCAAACGAGTCTCCTCGAGCTGAACGCGTGAACGATGCAAAATATCAACGGGTTTGAACTTTGATGCCTGTCCTGGGCTCGGTAAAGACAGTCGAGACGTGTACGAACCATGAGCATATCAGATTGGTCGCGAATGTCTTTCAAGCTTCAGTATGCTTGTTACCTAGCTGACGAAGTCAGGATGAAGAAGAGCCTCTGAGGCACGGCATGCCAAAGGATCCGAGTCGCAATTGTGATTTCGCGGTCCGATCAACTGACGCTCACCGTGCGGCGGCACTGCTGTTACTTGCTCTCGTTCTATCGATGTCATGGTCGACACTAGGACTTGCCTCAGCATCTTCTCTAGGACTATGTGAGTATCCGGTGCCCACGATACAAAAGTGGAAGAATAATTATAATCATGTTAGCTGAAGTCGCTGCTACAGGTGTAGTTGTCGCGGACTTGCTTTGAATGACTAGCATGCATCGTTCTGCTCAGTGCTATTGTTGCGACTGCTCTCGAATTCGCACTCCATTTATCTCTGTAGCATCTTCTCAAGCTCCCAGGCAAGTCTTTTGTCTTTACGATCGCAGTCGCCGGCATCAAATACTGAGCAATAACGCTGAGCAGTCATTCAAATCTTCCCATTCAATACCATCTGCAATCCCCCTCATCGCTCGAACCCTCAGAAATATCTTGCTAACATCGAATATCTCTGGAATACATAGCTGCATTCTTTGTGCTATCCCGGATATCGCGTTGCTGCGCATGTGCGTTCCAACTTACTAGCCATACTTCGTTGACACTAAGATGCATCTCGCAGCCATCATCGGCTGGGCCTCACTCGACACATTCGTCATTTTCTAGCCCCGACAGTGGACTTACAACTTCCGCGATGAGCACCGCTCCCACCAGCCCCCGAGCAGAGCCAGACCCCACAATCCTTCGCTCGGTACGCACGAACTCTCCATTGAGTCCGCGAGATGCTTCGAATGAGAAAGAGGACGCCCTCGTAGAGGTCAATGCTCGCTTTGAAAAGCTTGGACGCCCACAGATGTCACTGGAGGACTGTTATGGGCCCGGGGCTCGCTCGGAGCACCACGACCATCTCGCTAGGCCCTCACAGCCAGGTGGCATCCCCGACCTAGTACGACACAACGGTCTGTTGACGAGCCAACGCGATGTAGCAGGTCGTCGCATCGATGCAATTGCGCAGGACACGCTGCCGTTCCTCTACCAGCAACAATTCGTACCCGTTTTTGGTCCAGGTTTGGTGGGACCTTATCCTAATTCACTTATAAACAGAGAACTGGTTGCTTCAAACTCGAAGGCGTCTGGGGTCCTCCCCGAATACGTTGTGTATAGGAAGGCAGCAACCTTTCCTTCAGAGAAGAAACCACCGCCCGCCTCCCGTAGGCCGCGTCGCCGATCTGTCACACCACTGAGACGCCCACGGCAGGATCAACCAGACCACTCTCGCGATCTATTTAGAGACGTCGTTGTCAATCATTGGCTCACCGGGAGTAATTGTATGTTCTGTTTCTGTTTCTGCACGGGGCATGATCGATTGAGACTTCGTCTGGCAGATGGACCAGTCCTTCCAACATTACTGCTCCCGCATGTGGACGCATGTCCAGAACTGAACCCCCTGCTCTGCCCACCTCTATTAGATAAAACATTCTCACATCGCGTCAACTGGGAAATGCTGTTTCCTTCATCCTACGCGCGCTGCTCACACACTGTGTCTGAGAAGACTTGGTCCGAACACCTTCACTCTCCCGCCACCTTTCCTCGACTACGCAAAATATTCATCGTATCACGATCATTCCCCTGGATCATCCACATCAATCCCGAGGATTTCAACGTGGGCATAACGTGTGGCGACGTTCTTGATGAAATCTACTCGTATCTATATGTGAGGGTGGTCCGTGAGGAAATTCGAGTGCTGCCTCCATCCGACTTGAACGCTTTTGATGCAGCGTATCACCACAATCGGACAAGGCGAGATGAGCATGGAGAGCCTACCGTCTCATTGATGAGACATTCGGCTGCCATGAGGAGACTAGATTGGCTCTCGCACAAAACTTTCTTCGGCGGACTTAGTCGTGACGACGCATATATCGCAGAGAGATTTAGTGTCGCTATGCCTGGGGCCTTTGTCTTGCACTCACAAGACACCGCAATCAAGGCAGCATAAGCGGTACGTCCTCGATGTGTACCCCCAGCTTTTGTCACTTCTCACTGCGCGCTGTCCTGGGCCAGAAGACAAAGCTGTCGCGCGTTTTGATGTCTGGCATAGCAATTCTAGCTGGTACTTGTTGTTCAGTTTTGTTTCATATAGACAGTCCGTCATCAGGCTAATATGCACTTTGCAAAAGGGTCCGAGTCCCAATTGTGATTTCGCGGTCCGATCAATTGACGCTTGATTGACGCTCACAGTGCGACACTGTCCTGGCTACACATTCCTTGAGGCTGTCGAAACTGTCGTCTCAGTACCGATATTGTGCTCTAGGTAAGCACTCGTGAACATCTCCTCATTATGGCATAAGGCAGACTGACGATTTTTCGGCTGCCGCTTATTGTGCAAGGTTATTTGTTACCGACTGCTTTGGGTCGACTCCAATTCGCATACGCTACTCACTGCTATTGTCTGGATTACTTTGCATCTATACTATTATTATGCTTCCGTCCCTCTCACGTCCTTCCGGAACATCCAGGCAAGCCTTTTGTGCCTATCGCGCCTTTTGTAGTCACCCAACGGTTAAAAGTCATATGCAGCCGACCTTTCATCCAACGCCCTGCTTCAAACCCTCGCATTCGTCAAACAGCATTCCGTCACGTTCTGGCACATATATGCACAGGGTTCGATATCACGTCGGTCAATTTCTGCAACACGTACGTATGTTTAAATCTAGGATCCTCAAGGAAGACCTATGTTCAGAATGCCTTTTGACAGCCCACAATCAACCTTGGCATATCACGTCGTTGATACGCATCAGCCCAGCAATCCATTGCCATTGCTATCATCGAAAACCTATTCTGACCATGAGTACCCTCGCCTCTAGCTCGTCTCGGCCAAATCATCGACAAGCGGAGCCGGGCCCATCCATCCTTCGCACTACTATCCCAGACCCCGCACGGCATTTGCGAGAGCAGCCTGAACGTCAAGCAGACCCCATCTCGGACATCACCTCCCGGTTCGAAAAGCTCGCGCGCCCGCAAACGTCACGGGAAGATTACTATGGTCCTCACGCGCGCATCACAAAGTCGGTCCCTCTCCCCAGACCATCCCACCTAAGAAGGCACGATAATGAGCCGGTAGTTTCTACCAGTGCCACAACAGACGAAAACGACCTGATGACGCATGACAAGCGGCCATTTCGGCATGAGATTAATGTAGGGCGACAAGGTTTCGAGACATATCTCATCGCAGTCCGAGGTCCTGCTTCTCCCATCGGCGGGAGATCAGCGTCCCTCTTCGACTACACACATGAGCAACGGCTGCTTCCTTCAGGGAGGACCACCCGACCTGTCGCGAAACTGCCTATTCGGCGATCCGGCTCACCTCTACTACGGCCTTGGACACATCAGCCGGATCACTCTCGGGATGCATTCAAGGATGCCATCGTCGATCATTGGTTAGCTGGACCGGGTCGTTCGTCCCTCTAACTCACTATAACATGCGAACCTTGTCACTGAATGAACGTGTAGATGGTCCAGTTCTCAAACCGATACTCCTTCACCATGTCGATACAAGTCTGGACTTGAATCCTCTCCTATGCCCGCCTTCTGGTGAGGCGCAGCAGCAAAATCGCATCGACTGGGAGATAGTATTTCCCTCGTCGTATGCGCGCTGCTCCCACGAAGTGTCTGCAAAGGCCTGGTCGGAGTACCTGCGGTCCCCTGCAACATTTCCCCGAACACGCAAGATCTATATCGTGTGTAGGTCTCTCCCGTGGGTCATTCAGGTCAACCCAGAAGATGCCAGCATTGGCATCACATGCGGCGACGTCCTTGATGAAATTTACTCGGACCTGTACATTCCCGTCCTCGAGGGGGAGGTTCAGGCCCTTTCACCGCTCGAAATCACGGCCTGCACAGTCGCGTACCGAGCCAATCGCACCCGGAAAGATGCCCACGGAGAACCCGCCTCATCCTTGCTCAAACATTCGCCCGCTATGAGGCGGCTCGATTGGCTAGCCCGTAACATATATTTTGGGGGTCTGGCCCGAGATGACGCGTATATCGTGCAGAGATTTGGCATCGACATGCCAGCCGCGTTCGTGCTGCATTCTCATGAAACAGCGATCGGCGCAAATTGACGGAAAAATGGTGTGTCCTCCTCGTCGGCACGCTCACAGCTGAGTAATCACAGCAGCTCGTCGCTCGCATCCACCTTTTTCAATGAATCCCCGCCGACTTCCCCGCCTACGTCTTCCAAGACGGACGCATTCTTCTCGTCCTCGTACGAGACAAGCCCGCCTCCGCGAAAGATGCCCTCGCTGGACACCGATTTCTTCGCTATACCCTCGCCTATCGACACCCGCCCCACCCTGCCGCCAAGTATATACAACCCCTCTCGTCCGGCCTCTCGATCCCGCTCACCACCCCATCTCCTTTCACGCCTCTTCCCCTCTCGACACACGTCTCTTCGCCACGGCGAAGTCGCCCCCGATCTCGACCGCACACCCTCGCCCATATCCCCCATCGATCGACGCCTCCGGTCCCCCCAAGCGAGTCCGAGATCACGCCGCGTCCACCTGATGTGAAGCCTGCGTTCGTCCTGGGACCAGGCACCGTCATCGCCGATCCGGATCCACCACTCACATTGAAGCTCATCCGCGTGCTCGGCCAGGGCACCTTCTCCGCCGTCTGGCTCGCGCCCGCCGACGCGCTGCCCTCCCGCCCGAGACGCATGCGCCGCAAGACCGTCACGCCGCTCGACGGGACGCAGCCCGTCACCAAGGAGAGGAATCCCGGCCTCGAGCGCAATGCGAGCGTCGGACGCGCGTGTACGTGTACGAGCGTGACGGCGACGTCCCCTGCGAGAGCGTTGTCGTCCGCACCGAAAGCGGTAACGGTCGGTTAGTAGCGGTGAAGATGACCTCGCGATCAGACAACCGCACCCGCGTCAGCTTCGTGCGCGAGGTCGGCGAGGTGCTGCGGGTGAGTCCCTGATCTAAAGATGCCCTTTTTCCACTGTGCTGATTTTTTCGTCTGCAGTACATTTCGCATCCAATGATTGTCGCTCACCTCGCTGCATTCACATCGCCTACGCACCATGTCCTTGTCCCGGAGCACCTGCCCGGCAGCGAGCTCTTCGACCTCGTCAACGCCGACGCTGTGCACGCGAACCGCGGCGAGCAAACGGTTCGCCGCATGTGGAGCGAGATCTGCAAGGCCGTCGCCTGGATGCACGGCGTCGGGCTCGTCCACCGCGACATCAAGCTCGAGAGTGCGTCCCCTCCCTTTGTCTGCTATATTACCCCTACCTGACGATTAGCGACAGACATCTTGCTCACGACGGCACCTTCCGACCCCGTCCCGCCGCCGCCGTACCCGCTAATCAAGCTCACCGACTTTGAGTTTGCGCGGTTCATCGACCCGGCTGCACCGCTTACGACTCGGTGTGGGAGCGAGTCGTATGCTGCGCCGGAGCTGGTGATACCTGGGCAGCCGTACGACGGCCGCGAAACCGATGCGTGGGCCTGCGGCGTTGTGCTCTACGGAATGGCGACGCGGCGGCTGCCATTCGGCGAGGACGTACACGATCACGACGGCGTGCAGCGGGATGCTGAGCGCGTGGAAGGACCATGCTGGTGAGCACCGTCGCTAGGCACGGCGTGCGTCGTGCTTGTCGGCGTTTTCGCCATTTTACGGCAAGTCTTCGCGGGATCGCTCGCCTTCGCTGGGGAACGCTTCTGTGTTGTAGGTGCCACTCTCCCCCCGTGCGTTCTTGTCTAGTCGCGCGCGTTTGTTCTCGCGGCCGAAGGATGATTTTCGCGTCTCGAAGCGATTTTCGTTTGTCGTCGGCGGTACTTCTGTGCACCGGTCCTCAATGGGGAACACCCATTCCATGCCTCGTTTCTTATTTTAAAGCGAGCGGTCGGTGCGTTGGCCGGTCAGAGCAGATTTTCGTGGGCGGCCATGATTTTTCGTGTTTTACGGCAATTTTTATTTTTCTTCGGCGGCCGTTGTGTGCACTGGCCTTCCATGGATACCCGCGCCGTGCTGCGTGCGACGTTTCGAGGCAGGCGGCGGATGCGTTCGCCTGTCACTGGTCAGAGCATATATGGGGGCGGGCGGTGACGAATTTTTCGCGGAGTAGGCGATTTTCACTTTTAATCGGCGGTGCTTCTATGCATCGGCCCTCCATGAGGGATCCCTATTCCATGCTACGTGCGTTGAATCGATGCGAACGGCGTGCGCGTCTTTCGGTCAGAGCCGATCTTCGTGGGCGACGGCGATTTTCGTGTCGCAAGACAATTTTCATTCTTGTTGGCGGTACTTAGCTGTACCGGGTCTATATTGGAAATACCTATGCCGTCCTACGTGGAAGGTTTCGAGGCGGGCGACCGACGTGTTCGCCGGTCAGAGCAGATTTTGATGGGCTGCGATGATTTTTGCTAATTTTCGTTCTTGTTCGCAGGCGCGTCTGCAGGATACGCGATCCACGGGGATGCTATTGCGAGGCTCGCGATGCATTCTCGAGTGCCTCTGTCCTGTACTCTTTGAAGAACACCGTCGCATCTGTTGGATTTGACTGATTTGAAGGATGGAGACACGTACGTGTTTGCACTCGACGAAGGACCGCATCTCATCGATCTCATCTACGGCCAGGCTTCGCGCGGTCAAAAAGGCGAACGGTCTGAGATACTTTGCGTGTAGTAGTGAACTCAAATATACAATTATCGTTCCCCTGGACCACTCTGATTTTAAGTCAGACATCCATTCGCATAAACGTTGTGGAGATGTGCGTAGACAAGTGTACTGCATTCCGTTTCTGATTACATGCCTGCTCTGCACAGCGAAGACATCTGTCATCTACGTACTCGCAGTCGTGGGTGCGCTTCTCACCTTGCGGTCTAGGTTTCAAGCTGCGCACGAAACCGGACCAGCAGCGACACGCGGTGCGGGGACCGCCTTCTTGACCACAACGTCCTGAAACCGGGCAAGTCAGTCGCCGCCGGACAACGCAAACATGCGAGGGCCGCAACAGACTTTGCGCCTTCTGCCGCGTCGCATGCGTGAATTCGCAGAGGGCACCGAGTCTCGCGTCTCGCAGGAGAGCGCCATACAGCGGATGACGTCGATCATTCCTCTGACCTCTTCCTCGAGCACGAGGTATTCTCCCGCAATAGGACACGGTGCGCGCGCCGGACAACGAAACCACCCGGGCGACAGAATTGCCACCTACAACGAGGGCACATCCCAAACACCGCAAAAGCCGTCGAGCGCCCGCGCAATTTAAGGACAATACCGAAACCCTCAAAGACCCGCGTGCGTGCGCCGCCCGCTGAGGGGGAGCGCCCAACGCAGACGACGCCGTGCTTCTTTCCACAAAGAAAGAGGGTGCTTGTCCCTGGGCACCAGGCATGGCGCCATGGCGCCATGACGCCGTCGGCCTCCAGCCGTGCGGCGCCTCGACTGGAGGGAACTTTTATGAGCACCATCGACACCCGCACATAATCTACACGACTAACCGCAGGTTGCTCGCCAACGCCAGCGTCGTGCTTCTAGCGAGTGCAACAGCACCTAAAGAGGCCACAGAACAATCTGCGTGATCAGTGGGAATCAGGCGTTTTTCAACGAAGACTTGAACACAATGCACTGACGCATGTCATTTTCATAGTTACTCGTTTCTGCGACTATCGTAGCCGCCGATATGGGAAACTCCGTGCAGTGCCCTTGTGTAATCGACGGTATGCTGAGGGAGCATATCAAGGAAGGTTCGACCCTGTCTGCAAACTAGTCAGACCGCGAGCGCACCCGAAACTATATGAGCGCACGTTTTTACTCGCGCCGTAGATGTCAGCCTCTTCTCCGGCCCGTCGATGGAGCTGTGAAGGATACGCCCAACATCAGCAGGCAAAATATCAACAACGAAGGCCCGTACATCGGCATCCAGCATGGCAAGCGGAGGGAGGACAAGACACTGAAATGCTCACCTTATATACCTGGATATCGAAGCACCTTCGGCTCCGAGCGGCGGCATGACGAGTGCAAATGCAATGCCAATATCTCCGGCTAAACTGTTTTCGTTGTACGTTCGTAATTCGGTGTTGCTTGCGCGATCACGTATCGCGCCTCCGCCGCCTTGGCTTGCTGTAGACGCAGACTGGGCCTGCACATCTCCGTTGTCGCCACGCCGTGCCCTGTGGAGAAGAGGCATGCAAGCAAGTCGTTTCAGCGATGCGATCTAGTGAGAAGTGAATATGACATACTACTATAATGCGGCGTCCCCGAGCGCGGCCATGTGCTTTCCTGAACCACTGCTGATCCTGATCAGTGCGACGTCCGTTCGACGACAACAAGCAGACGACGCGAAATAGTCGACACCGAATCTTGGAGTCCGGTACACACGCGCAATTGTGACGCGACCACCTACGACTGGCTGCCCACGTTACCGAACATCGGTAGCGCGTCCGTATCACAGAGTACGATTCCCCAAGCTGCTAGACGTGCTGGAAGCTCACGTACTCGGGCGCTGGCGGGAATAAGACCAACTTCGACGTACTCGCCATAGACGAGACCGACGACGGGTTTTACCAAATCGCTCGACGATGCCCAAGCCGCAAATAATTGGTATATGCGATGACTGTAATGCTCTATAAAGGCTGGTACATTCAAGTCCTGTTCATTATCCACTCGTCGTCAGTTCTCCCCTAACCCAGATCCTATATCCTACGCAACAAGTCTACTCACGAGATCATCATGAAATCCACATTTTTCGCCGCTGCCCTCGCCGTGTTCCTCCTCCCCGCCTTCGCAGTCGCCGACCAGATATCCTGGGACGGCACCTATGACGTCGCGTCGACCTCGCTCGACACCGTCGCGTGCTCTGACGGCTCGCACGGCCTCGAGTCCAAGTACCACACGTTCGGAGGGCTCCCCTCGGACCCATACATCGGCGGCGCTGCAGCAATTGGGGGATGGAACTCGGCGAGCTGTGGGACGTGCTGGAAGCTCGTACACGAGCGACAGCGGGAACCAGACGAGCATCAATGTGCTGGCAATCGACCATGCCGAGGATGGGTTCAACTTGTCACTGGAGGCGATGAATGCATTGACGAATGGGCTGGGAGGCGACGCGGGATCGTGCAGGCGGACGTGGCACAAGTGGACAAGTCGGTGTGTGGACTGTAAACGCAGGTTAAGACGATGCAAAGGCAAGTTTCATTCGATTTTCGCATACCTCAGCCACTAATCAGTGTCTCGTCACAGAGTAATAGCGGTGGACGAGAGTTAGCGGCGTATGTGGGTGTATAAGTAGGGTTGCTTCGGACTTGGACTTGGACTTGGACTTTTGTGATGGACAATTTGGACACCATATTTCGGCTTTGCCGCACTTTTTGTGTCGTTTGTACACACAACGTATGCGTCGTATGCATAACGGCATGAGGCTACTCGGACTTGAAGTCAGCGTTAACATCGTTGCAGAAATGCTGATTGCCGCGCCGCACCACGAACTTAACATGACCATGGCCTACGCCAGCTCTGAGCTCTCATCGAGCTGCAGCCTTTCGTTCCCCAGATTGCCCTCCCCGTATTGCTCTTAGCGCCAGGTAACTCCTACGGCAGCGAATCTGAGTCGCGTCCCGGTCGTTGAAGTCCCGTGCCCGTGTCTAGCCAGCGTATAATAGTCGAAGGATGGATGTACGGTCTCCTCTTGA
>KN832560.1:1288504-1308468 GCA_000827205.1 Plicaturopsis crispa FD-325 SS-3 | reverse complement strand
GTCGATTAGTCCATAGCGAGGGGCTGTAAAAATATAAGCATACGAGCGAGGGCGGTTCGAACGAGCGCCTACGAGGGACCATACCAAATCCGCTATGCGCTGAGCCGCTAGACTACAGTGTCGAATGAAGTGGACGTTTTCAAAATCATTATAATCTGTAATTTCTTCCCGACATATGTGTAAGTCTTGAACCCAATTCAGGGCCAAAACCGGTCCACGAATATTGTGTGCGAAATCACTCCATGGAAATTGATACATATCTAGCTGAATCTCAATAAAGGTCAAAATCTATGAAGGCATTTTTGCATAAATGTGGCTTAAGACATTAATGAGATGTTTTAGATCAAGCTGGATAACCTTCATTTTCCCTCAAGGCAAAATGCACCTGAAACCACTCAATGGTTTTTATCAAGAAAAGGCGTGGATCATTGGTCCTCCAGGAATTTACTGCACGATTTGGCTGAAGGGAACTTTCAAGAAAAATACGTCCAGATGAATTGACCAGAATCGGCCTGGAGGGATTTTTCGAATTTCGGAAACTTTCCGAAATATCCCCGGTAATCTTAATGTTCTGCCCAATTGTGATTTCGCGGTCCGATCAACTGACGCTCACGGTGCGGCGACACTGCTGCGACTTGCTCTCGTCTATCGATATCATGGTCGAAGCCAAAACTTTCCTCGACCTTTCTCTAAGATCGGGTGAGTTCCTAGTATCCATGGTAGAGAGGCGAAAGACTGATGATTTTGCTTGCTTGAAGTCGCTGATATTGCAGGTGTATTTGTTAGTACGGACTCGCTCTGAATCAGCATACATCATTCTGCTCAGTACTATTGTTGTGATTGCTCCTATTCACGCCCTTATTATCTCTGCGGAATCCTCCAAAGGTATCAGGCAAGTCTTTTGTGTCACCGCTCGCAGGCGCCGATATGAAATACTGATCCATAATGTCGAACAGACATAAACACCCTCTCATTCAGAGCCATCTGTAATCCCCCAGATCGCTCGCGCCTCTAAAGCATTGTGCTGTCGTTTCCATTTATCCAGAATCTCTCAGCCTGCTACCCTTTGGAGATCACGCTGCTGTACAGGTGCGTTCCGACCTATCAACCCAATTCGTTGCATTCGTTCAAACGTGTTTGCAGCTGGTATTCGACTGTACCCCCATCAAACGCACCCATTCTTTTCACGGCCGTCACAGTCTCCCCCGAATTCACGACCTGTGATGAGCAGCGCTGCCGTTGGTTTCCAACCGAATCACCGAAAAGCAGAGCCAGGCCCTCCGATCCTCCGCCTGGCACGCACAAATTCTCCTCTACGTCCACGAGATGCTCCGGAACAGAGACAGGATCCCCTCGCAGATATCAACGCTCGCTTTGAAAAACTCGGGCGCCCGCGCATGTCACGGGAGGATTATTATGGACCTCGAGCATGTGCGGACAGCTCCGAATATGCCCAGCCCACGGGACTCTCCGACGAGTTGATGAGACGTGCCAGACTCTTGAATAACCAACGCGACGCCACGGTTCGTCGCAACGACGGAGATGAGCAGAACAAAAGGCCGTCCATACGTGAGGAAGAAATCGTACCCGTTTCCGGTTTGACTACAACAGGCCCTCATCCTCCACCCCTTACTAAGGGAGGCTTGATTGCTTCTGCTTCGATGCCTCTTGAGGCCGGCCCCGAGAGCGTCGCACACAAGAAAGCAGTAACATTCTCTTCAGAGCGGACCCCCTCGCGTGCCGTCCGTCGGCCTCATCGGCAATCCATTTCACTTCTCACTCGACCTCGGCGCGATCAGCCGGATTACTCTCGCGACGTGTTCAAGGATGCTGTTGCCAGTCGCTGGTTAAGTGGTAATGCTTGTTCGTGCAAACGTTTTCGTTCCTGCCTTCATACAGCTTACCTGGTGCCGATACTTCTTATTTCAGATGGACTCGTTCTGCAACCAACAATTCTACCTCACGTAGACACATGTCTGGAGCTCAACCCTCTGCTCCGACTGCCTTCGTTGAACGAATCACCTAACCAACATCGTATCAACTGGGAAATGGTGTTTCCTTCAACTTACGCTCGTTGCTCGCACGCTGTCTCTGAAACGACTTGGTCCGAGTACCTGCATTCACCAGCTACGTCTCCGCGACTGCGCAAAATTTACATTCTATCCAAGTCTTTCCCATGGCTCATCTTCGCTAACCCCGAGGACGCTAACGTTGGCGTCACGTGTGGCGACATTATCGATGCAATATACTCATATCTATTGCTCGTCGTCCGCCAGAATGAGATTCGGTACCTCGCATCGTCGGAACTGGACGCTTCCAAGGCAGCGTACGTGCACCATCGCACTAGGAAAGACGCGCACGGAGAGCCGGCAGCATCTTTGATGCGACTTTCAGCCGCCATGAGGAGAATTGATTGGCTTGCCAGCAAGTCTTTCTTTAGAGGGCTAGACCGTGATGATGCATATGTCGCACATAGATTTGGCACCGACCTACCTGCGGCGTTTATCCTACACTCTCAAGAGCTGGCATTCGGAGGGTCATGAATGGTGCGTCAGCTTTGGCAGTTCCTTCCAGCAATACTTATCATCTCGTTTCAAAGATAGATGATGACCATACAACTGCCGTCGGGTACAAATTCACTGGCTATCCTTGCATCATTGTTCGCCGTTGTTGTTCTCGTTGCTTGCCTGCTAGTCGCAATACACAATCGACAGTAGAGTTTTTGCTCGCAATGAATGCTAAGTAAGTTCGACCGAGTATTCTCAAGCTGAACGCGTGAACGATGAGCTCGGTAGACAGTCGAGAGTCGAGACGTCTACGAATTATGAACAAGTCACAACGGTCACAATTACAAACGTCCTTGTTACTCAGCTCGTCGCGATGAATGTGCACGCGCCCACAAAGAAGACGTCGGAAAATACAAGGCCTATGGCATAGCGACGTACTACTCAGCTACGCTCATCATTCATCCCTTTCACCAGGTGTTCCGCCCATTCCCCTCTGCCTTTGCTCTCCTCAAAAGACCCTTCAAGACATGGCGGGGGCAGACGATGCTCACGCGAACACTATTGATCAACAAGAGCTCCGCACTCCGGACATTATGGCCAACACAGCTCCTGCTGTCTACAACCACGCAGGGAATACGACAAATGCTGAACCTGAGGAGGGAGGAGGATTGGAGGCACGTATGATGCCTCAATTTGGAGAGAGACAGAGCTCACCATTGTCGCCACTTCGTTCGCCGAGCGCTTTAACAAGCACTGTCCGAGGCGAGGCTATGTCACTGCCCCCATCACACGACGACGGCAAGTATAGCAGTGCTACGACACCATCTGGAGGCCACACTACAGACAGACGACCGAATGGCAGTGGCCACATCAGTATTCATGCTCCTCTGCCGCCAGTGAACCAGTATGGTCGTTCACCAGGGAAGGAATCTCGTACATTTGACCCAGGTAAGTGAGTTTAGCTTGGCAATCCGATGGCACTGATTCGGCCTGTTTTACAAGACACTGAATCTGTTAAGAACCTTCTTCCCAATGATCTTCAGCCCGGGTTAGGGATTGATGCTCAGATCTGGAAGAACTATCTCGAGGAGGCCACACAACATGATAGAGACAACATAACGGGGTGGAACCAAAATATGGATGTGATCTTGATCTTTGTGCGTTAGTTTCTCTGACTTCAGATTTTAGTTTGCAAGGCTCACTAGGAAGTAGGCTGCACTTTTCTCTGCTATTCTCACTGCATTCATCATTGAGTTCTACAAGAATCTCCAGCCAGATCCACAGCAGACTACAGCAGAACTTCTCCTCAACATTACTCAAATATTGCAGGCATTAGCTGAGAATGAGCCTAGGCTCTCTTCTCAAAGTGCCTCTGTTTCCACTGCTGAACATTGCCAGCAGGGGTGGTTGGAGTCAATGTTCTTTGGTTCTCAAGCTTAGCCTGCAGTCTTGGTGCTGCCATGGCTGCCATGGTTGTCAAGCAGTGGCTCCAGTTCTATACCTTCAGCCTTAGCAGTGGCACACCATATGATTATGCACACCGCCGACAGTATCGTTATAATGCTCTTATAGTTTGGCATGTGCCTGGCATTGTCTCTTCTTTGCCACTGCTCATGCATCTATCTGTTGTACTCTTCCTTATTGGCTTGGTGCTACAGCTTTGGCAAATTAACTACACTGTGGCTTCTGCTGTGTTGACTTTGATCATTTTATTTCTAACATGCTATGTGGTCACTTTGCTTTTGCCTCTGATATTCTCTGCATGTCCGTATAAAAGCTCTGCTTTGTTGTTACTACAGCAAAGTTGGCAATACTCTCGTAGAAAGCTGTGGATGTTCCTTAGTCAAGCTATCATGGTTTTTGACAACACATTAAAATGTGATAAGATGTCTCTAGCAAAAAAGCATGTAGATCAAAAGGCCAAAAAACATGCATATCACCATAGTGGAAGTAGCCAAACAGAATGGGAAAATATTGAAAGGCACAAAACCGCCCTTGACATTGATGGCATAATGTGGCTTTTAAGATCATCACAGAAGCAGGAAGTTGTCGATTTAGCATTGAAGTCTATTGCAAAGCTAAGCTATACAAGTAAAATGATAGCCCAAATGCTTGATCACGAAATACCAGATATTCTGATCCAAAGAGCTTTCACACCCCTTCCCAGTGAAGATAGTTACTTCTGGAAGAATCTAAATGTTTTACATCCTACGGATGATATCTTTCAAAGGCTCTCAGAGTCAAACACTTACATGAAATCTCTCATCACTATATGGAGGCATCCTCAATATTTTGGGCCTGGTGGTTTACCTGCAATATCTGTACAACATAACAAGGGTCCTTCTGATCTACTCTTTGGTCAGTGGGTATCTCTATGGCAAGCTCTGAAGAAATCAAATGGCAACCATTATGAGATGTCCCAAAATGAGTGGAACATTGATGCTTTTGTCACTCTCATCTGTACTGAATTGCATTATCGACATTTGCAGTTTGGATATGATTCATATGAAGTGACATGCATTGAACAAGAACAATGCAATTTATTGCAAGAAATTCACTTCATTCTTTCAAAACCATCTGATAAAAATGTGTGTGTTAACGATGAGACATTGTGTCTTATGATCAAGACTCTTGGATTCATCCTTACAGATAGCAAAAGCTTAGACACTGTAATAGAAGGAAAGGAGTCATTTCTTATCATTCTCAAGCTTTTGAATTCAAGAAAAATGGTCTTTGATGAAATCCTTCAGGAGATTGCTATTTTCTTGAAGTTATTTTCACTTCAGACAAATGCTGCACGCAGAGACTTTATCCATATGTCAAGCCTTCCACTCACACGCAAAGAATGGTTTACTTTTCTTAGCCAAACACTTGGCAACATAATCACATCTCAATTAGCTGAAGTGGAAGAAGGCTCAACACTGATTGATCTTAGTATCTTGAATATGGTCAAATATCTCTATGAAAGTCTGCTTCAGCAGAATATACCATCCACCAGTTGTGACCATGTCTTTTTAGCACTACCTGGTTCATATGCTGATGCCTTCATAAGGATAATGGCTACAATCAGATTATCTAAATCCAAATGGACTACAATGTATTCCGTGGTGTGGATGTCAGACTTGTTGTGTCAATGGATACATAAGGGTAGTCTCTCTTCAGATAGCCAACAAGTTATTATCAATATATTGACAGAATTACTTTCATCTAAATGGCCTGGAAATCTGCATCTAGTTGCTGAAAAAGTTGTTCCATTCTTTGGCAATATGCTAGATGAGCTTGTGCAAAAATTGTGGCACCTGCAGAAAAATATGTCCTCTGTACAACATATGACCCATGAAAAACAAGAGAAAAAACATTTCATTGCCCTCATATGTAATGGCCTTGCATCTGGATTGAGGGCATCTTTCCGATCAGAAGATGACAGGCAAATGTTCTTGACATCATTCATACAGTCAGAGATACCTAAAAAGATCATAAAGGCACTTGAGCTCAATTCTGATTTGACTCAATGCATCCAGAATTGGATTGCATTATCTGACTATTGGTATACTACAAGTAGTACTATGACATCAAAACCTGGAGAAAGTGAATTAGCTCATGCTGAGTATCTGCGTGATGGCCTTGAATCTTTTAAGGACCAGCATAGTGGTCACCAGAAAGATACAGCAGGGTATATGCCAGACTTGTTACCAGAGCAAACAGTTGTGACACATGCACCAGGGCTAGCATTGTCTTTCACAGATACATCTCCAATGCAGCGACCTATCCACATTGTGCAGTTTGAGCAAACAGAGAATGTGGACCTATCTGTAGCTGGTAGTAATGATATCAGAGTTAGTTAGGTACCTAGTACATGTTATCACGATGTAGTCTAGCAAGGTAAATGCATATGATTGATGTCATACTTATAGTAGTGCTTTACATGATGATAAACATAAGTAAGCCACTGTAAGGTTACTCTAAGTCATAGACACAATTGTCTAAGCTATGGACCAGAACCCAACAATGTTGACCATGGTCCTTAATTGTAGGCCCCGGGAAGCTCATCCATTTTCGTGTCCGCCGAAATGGCCAAATTTGGCCCTCAAATATGCTATAATTTTAGCCTCAAATATGCTATTCGGACAAGGGTTTACTATACACAGGTGACAACCGGGGCGCCACCTCCGGCGGGGTACATACATGTCAAAATTTTTCGGCGCGCTCCGCGCGCATGCCCTCAAATATGCTATAACGGACATGTATATGCCAAAATTTTCCTCAAATCGGCCTCAAATATGCTATTCCGGACAAGAAAATGGCCGATTTTGGGCCCTCAAATATGCTATTTCCGGACACGAAAATGGGTGAGCTTCCCGGGGCCTTTAATTGTCCAGTAAGTTACATAGACATAGCACCCAATAGCACAGGAGATATTAGCAGAGCTACTTGGAGCCATATGTTCATAGACATAAGTTATGACTTTTTTCATGTTATGACTTTTTTCATGTCCTCAGGTTGATGCCAAGAGGGCTAAATTGAACAAACTCATCTCACATGCTAACATTTTGAGTACCTATCGCAGAAGTGATAACCGCAGATAATCGTGTGCAGTATTTTCGAGCTCCACTGTAAGTATTTCTACAAACTGCGAGCATTGATCACCTTAGTCGTGTGATTCAACCTAAGGAAAATACAGAGAGTTGACCATGTCCGTGAACGAAACTCAGAGATCGGACATCCTCAGGTGCCTGTACGAGCATGCACTGTTTTAACATCAAAACAGTCACAGAATTGAGGTATGAAAAGCCTTCCTGGCCACACCCTCCTGATGATATATGTGAAATACACCAGCGGTGGTGTAGCCGCATTGCTACCAGCACGGTTTAAACCCAGCGCTAATGTGCGCCTGGGCACACGAACCGATGATGACCAAAGGCGAATGGCCGGTCAAGCAACGAAGTGGCTCGGGAAGGTAGAATAATGTGCTGACCCTGTGGTAGTTGACGTTGTAGCGTGAGGTGACAGTCACTTCGAGGGATTCTGACGCACGTTGATCAATTTCGTTTGGTCTACATCTCGAAAAGGAATGCCACCTAGCACACATAGGTCATCAGGAATCACGCATACAGGGATATAGGTCGCCAACGATGCTCACAGCCGTCGGCATCAGGTCAAGGAGCGGCTACACCTGCCGCCACTCGCCCACTCGAGCCCGGACATCACTGTTTCCTGTCGCGCACGGTCTGCGAGCGAGAAATGCGCGATGCACAGCTGCAAATTCTTGTTCCATGTCGTAGCCGTCGGTTATCGACTAGGGGGAACCGCCCGCGCGTCGAGCCGCTCCTCCTTGGCCGCCCGGAGGTGAGACATGAGCGGAATACAGCACGGTGCGGACACCAAAACTCCTGACATACGGATAGGTCAAGATAACACCACAGGGAAGGTCAGATTTACGCGTTCGTGACAGTGGATCGTACCGAGCAAAACTCACCGATACCTCGTTCATGCCGTACCGGCGCATACGGACAGCCGCTGTCCTGTTTCTTTCCAGCTTCAGCGTCGACACCAGTATGTAACACGCTACATGAATGTGGTCTGCCCGCAACACATCGTTCCAGCTCGTTTCTTGGCCTCGAGGTGCACTGTTGTCCCGGAGGCTATCGAGTCATCGACCTCGTTGCGGTTGAGGTATGTAAAAGAGTGTCTTCTTTGTGCTGAGAATCCGTGATTTCATTGCAGACAGCTCCACCGTAGCGAGAGGTTTTCTGTTCTAGCAGCAGCAGCAGGGCCTACACCCTGCCCTACGGCGAGTCGCGACATCAGCAACGGTTGGATTCAGGTTGGATTGGCGGCGCGCAGCAAGAGCCTCCTTCCGAGATCCGACCCGAGGAGGGCCGAATTTCGATTTCGCGATGACGGTCAACTTTCTCATCTTGTCTTCATCTTCGTCGCTCAGCGCCTGCGCCTGTCTCTCTTTCCTTTCGCTCTGGCTTCAACAGGCCTTTACACGAGTGTCTTTGCGTGCAGAAACAATACTCACGACAATCACCTCCGTGCTTTGGCAGGCGCAAGCTGCAATTGCTCTCTGCGCCGTCTAGATGACCACAGCGTGTATATTCGCAATCAATAAACGTCAGTAATTTACTGTTTCTGCGAGCAGTTTGGAACCTGATGTGCTGCAGTGTAACTTACAAGATGATGTCTGCGCTCTCACCCACGTCTTCGTCTTCTTCGAGCGCCTCCTCGTCGTCGGCACGCTCACAGCTGAGCAATCTCAGCAGTTCGTCGCTCGCATCCACCTTTTTCGATGAATCCCCGCCGACTTCCCCGCCTACGTCTTCGAAGACGGACGCATTCTTCTCGTCCTCATACGAGACAAGCCCGCCTCCGCGAAAGATGCCCTCGCTGAACACCGATTTCTTCGCTATACCCTCGCCCATCGACGCCCGCCCCACCCCGCCGCCAAGTATATACAACCCCTCTCGTCCGGCCTCTCGATCCCGCTCACCACCCCATCTCCTTTCACGCCTCTTCCCCTCTCGACACACATCTATTCGCCACGGCGAAGTCGCCCCCGATCTCGACCGCACACCCTCGCCCATATCCCCCATCGATCGACGCTCTCCGGTCCCCCCAAGCGAGTCCGAGATTACGCCGCGTCCACCTGATGTGAAGCCTGCGTTCGTCCTGGGACCAGGCACCGTCATCGCCGATCCGGATCCACCACTCACCTTGAAGCTCATCCGCGTGCTTGGCCAAGGCACCTTCTCCGCCGTCTGGCTCGCGGCCGCCGACGCGCTGCCCTCCCGCCCGAGACGCATGCGCCGCAAGACCGTCACGCCGCTCGACGGGACGCGGCCCGTCATCAAGGCGCGGGACAAGGAGAGGAATCCCGGCCTCGAGCGCAATGCGAGCGTCGGGAGCGCCAGGAGCGTGTACCTGGACGAGCGTGACGGCGACGGCCCCTGCGAGAGCGTCGTCGTCCGCCCGGAAAGCGGCAACGGTCGGTTAGTAGCGGTGAAGATGACCTCGCGATCAGATAACCGCACCCGCGTCAGCTTCGTGCGCGAGGTCGAGGTGCTGCGGGTGAGTCCCTCCCTGATCTCCAGGTGCCCTTACCCCCTGTGCTGATTTTTTTGTCCGCAGCATATCTCACATCCAATGATCGTCGCTCACCTCGCTGCGTTCACATCGCCTACACACCATGTCCTCGTTCTAGAGCATCTGCCCGGCGGCGAGCTCTTCGACCTCGTCAACGCCGATGCTGCGCATGCCAACCTCGGCGAGCATACGGTTCGCCGCATGTGGAGCGAGCTGTGCAAGGCCGTCGCCTGGATGCACGGCGTCGGCCTCGTCCACCGCGACATCAAGCTCGAGAGTGCGTCCCCTCCCTTTGTCTGCTATCTTCTTACCCCTATCTGACGGTGAGCGACAGACATCTTGCTCACGACGGCACCTTCCGACCCCGTCCCACCGCCGCCGTACCCGTTGATCAAGCTGACCGACTTCGGGCTTGCGCGGTTCATCGACCCGGCTGCACCGCAGCTTACGACGCGGTGTGGGAGTGAGTCGTATGCTGCGCCGGAGTTGGTGATACCCGGGCAGCCGTACGACGGCCGCGAAACCGATGCGTGGGCCTGCGGCGTCGTGCTATATGCGATGGCGACGCGGCGGCTACCGTTCGGCGAGGACGTGCACGACCACGACGGCGTGCAGCGGGAGGACGCCGGCACTGGCCGTGGCCGGCGGCGCTGGCTGATGCGCATCGCGAAGGGTGAATATACGTGGCCCCAGGATGTAGACTCACCTTGGAGCAATCCGTTGTCCACCGACGCAGAATTGTACGGCACCGATATGGGCCTCAGCGCCGGGCTGCGTAGAGTCGTCGACCGGCTTCTCCAACGAGACACGAGCAGACGAGCACGCGTTCGCGATGTCCTCGCGGAAGAGTGGACGGGCGGTGTGCAGGAGGAGTCCAAGAAGGTCGTCCCCGTCATGGCGAAGGATGTCGACGGCGATTCCGCACACGGGGAAATTGCAGATCAGCAAGAGGAAGAGGAGGGTGAGGTGGACGGCAATGGTCATATAGTCGATCGGGCGGGTATAGCGAGCATCGCGTGCGAAGAGATTCACTAGCCGCGCCTGGCGTGGCTGCCCTCCATCCGCTTTACAGCCGCCCCCTCGTCTCCGGAGTTGAGACCCCTATGCACATTCCCCTACAGTCGTACATTCCCTCCTTGTACAACCCACGACGCCGCGAAACCTATACTTCAAATTCGACCCTCAACGCTGTGCGATTGATGGCAATGTCACTTCGTATCTCCTCGATAACATACCTTCATCGTGTCCGCGCCCTAGATATTTATTTGTATGACCTTTCGCCGGTGTGTTTTTCACATACTAAATCACATAATTTGTTCGTCGACCTATGGCTTGTTTTAGAATTCTTAGAACTTCGTTGTGTGCTCGTGGGTACTTGTAATTCAGGTCAACATCAAAAGCATGGATACACCACAGTGCTGGCTAGTGCTGTAAAGCTTTTTCTTGTCTCTCTTCCTCATGTTTACATGTCTTCATACTTATTAGATATAGCTAAACATAGCAGCCTGCTATGCTCTACCAAATATAATGTTAGCCTACCTTTGTCTTACTACTTTACAATGTTAGTAACCAGCACAGCTTACACCGCCAAATTTTTGTAGGCACTGAATTATACAAACTCAAGTTTGGTTGTAATTGAAATTTTCATTTAATTGATTTTTGAATAATACTACTACACATATGTATCTTCAGTCAAGTTCAATGCATTCAATAATGGTGATATTCTCTTCATGAACCTGAGAACTTTCATGATTGTCAGAATAGTTAAATTGCTCTTGTATGTTTGCTTGGTCTGAGTCAATGGGTGGAAAAAATATGACATTTTCTCTGGCATGTTGTACCTTTGGCTCCAATAGCATAAGTTCATCTCTTAGTTTAGTGCACACGGAATGTTCTGTGTTTCCTGGTACTTTATTGCTTTCTGCAATGCCTAGAGACCACTCATCGGCCAACACCACCCAGTCATCGTATATAGTGTGATTCAGATGAGGATCCAAATCTATAGCCTTTACCACTTTCCCCACAACATCAAATTTGAGGAAGGGCTCCAAAAACAATCTCTTGTCGTCCTCAGTGCGCAAACAAGCTCTGAGCCCAGCACTAACACTTTTACACATTATTTGGACCATCAACCTAGAGTTTTGAAGGTGGGAAGGATCACAGTTTCTTTCTAATGGCTTGTGTAGATGTTCAAGATTTTCCAGATTGTCTGATAAACTGCTAGCCAAAAATTCGAGGATATTTGTGGCAACAATGTGCAAGTTTCCAGAAGGCCATTTGCATTCAAGTAACCTTGTCAAGATAATAATGATGTCCTGTTTGCATGACATTGAAATGCTGTTCCTGTGCATAAATTTGCACAAAAGGTCAACTGACAACAAGCCATGTAACACAGTGTATTGTGGTCCATTTCCCAAATCTCTGTATTACTAGACCTTGTATAAATGAGTGAACATATTGCTGGGGTACATTTATAAAAACAGCATGTAGACTCAAAGGTGGTACATTTTGTTGAAGTACAACCTTATATAGACATGCTAACATTTTTTCAACTATTGAACTTTCAACCTCAAAGTCTTGAGCTTGAGCAGTTGCCACCAAATGATTTACAATTATCTCAGAAAGAATATTACTAAGCAAAGATAAACAATCACTTCGCTTGTCTGGATAATCAGGTGTAATTAAAAGTTGTGTCCGCTCTCCCTTTGTCTTTGATAAAAACAGTTTGAAGCAGATAACCAACTCGCATAGAATTGTCTCTGGTAATTTTCCGTGATTTTCCAAAAGTTCCAGGATAGAAAGAAATGTTTCCTTTCTGTGAACCATCATATTGGCATTATCTTGGACTCTGAGAGCATACTGCAGTGTTTTCACTAGGAGAATTGTTGTTTCCGCACTAGCTGATGTCCACAAATCCTTAGATACAGCAGAAAGTAACATGTGGACCTCCTGCAAAATATTGCACTGCTTTTTATCTATTCCTGAGTTAATGACAAATGAATCATCTCCAAACTGTAGATGGTGATAATGCATCTCAGCACAAATGAGACAGGCAAAAGCATTTATATCCCACCCGTCATTTTGAATGCCTTGTATTCCACTGATCTTTGATTCTCTTAATGATGTCCAAAGGAAAATCCAATCACCAAAGAGCAAGAAGGGAGGTGTCACTGTATGCTGCTCAGATATTAGCACAGGACAAGTTGCCTTGAGATAAACAGGATGCCTCCAAAAGGAAACAAGTGCATTCATATATGGTGCTGACTCAGATAATCTTGTAAAAATATCTTGACCGGAATTTATTACATGCAGATTTTTCCACCAATAACTATCTTCAGAAGGCAAGGGGACAAAAGCTCTTTGGAGAAGTGCCTCAGGTACATTACTACCCAGTAGTTGCTGTGTCATATGTTCGGTGTAGGAAAGATGTGTAACTGACTTTAGAGCTAGATCTACTGCTTCCTGCTTTCTTGAAAACTTCAATAACCAAAGGATGCTATCAACATCAAGATCAAATATATGGTCTTGAATGTTCTTTGTCTCTGTTTGACCATATATATATACTCTTTTGGTTCTTTTCCTAGCATGCACATTGGCACCAGCAATAGTAATGTGACATTTGAGCAATACACCCCTCAACAATATACCAAGTTGATGGCATAGTTCTGAGATTTTCTCCTTCAAGTAATGCCAACTCTGCTGCAACAATACAAGAGCTGAACTCTTGTATGGGCATGCAGATGATACCAAAGGCAAAAGCAAAGTAACCAAATAGCTCACAAGAAACAATGTAATTAGAGCCAATACTATGCAAGCTACTGGCTTATTGATCTGCCATAGCTGCAGTACCAAACCAACACAAAATAGTATCACAGATAGATGCATAAGCAATGGCAAAGTAGAGATAATGCCAGGCACATGCCATGCTATGAGAGCATTGTAACGGTATTAGCGCTGATGACCATAATCATATGGTGTCCCACTGCCCAAACTGGCATTGTAAAACTGAAGCCACTGTTTGACAACTATGGCAGCCATAGCAGAACCAAGGCTGCAAGTCAAGCTTGAAAACCAGAGGATATTGACTCCAAGTACACCTGCAGGTACTGAAAACTCCTCAGCAGAAAACATAGTAGCAGTGGGTGCATCAACAGAGCCGGATGCATTATGGATCAGCACCTGTAATGACTGGGAGATGTTTAGTAGAAGAGCTGCAGCAGTCTGCTGTGGATCTGGCTGGAGTCCTTGATAAAACTCAATGATGAATGCAGTGAGAATAGCAGAGAACAATGCAGCCTGCAAGGGGTTAAGCTTCTGGACCGTGCCAAATACAAAGGGGACTCACAAAGATCAATATTACATCCAAAATCTGATTCCAGCTTATTATATCATCTTTGTCATGCTTTGTGGCCTCCTCAAGATAGGTATCCCATATCTGAGCATCAGTTCCAAGACCAGTTGGGAGGCTACTTGTTGGAATATCTTTGACAGAATCTAGGTCTTGTAAAACAAGGCATTGAGTATAAGAGGATGAAAATAAAACAACTATGTGACTCACCTGGATTGAAATGACCAGAATCTTTACCAGGTGAATGGCCAAACTGTTCTTTGAAAGGGGCATGTATGCTTAGATGTCCCCCATCAAGATGTGATGTTGGATTTCCTACAAAGAGGGACTGTCCATTGTCATTATGGGAAGGGGGTAGGGGCACTGTTCCTCGGCGGGCAGAATGTGTCAATCGGTGCAAGAGGTTTAGCGGAGATAGAGAGGCAGAGCTGACTGGCATCTCAGGATCTAAGCCGCCGTGTGTTATCCTAGGAGTATTCCCTGTCACTCTGTCCTCAGTGTGAATACTCGTGTTTCTGGGTCTAGGAAGCATGTGAGAAACACCATGCTGCTGAATGTCAGACACAACAGCTGAGTCCATAACACGATAGCAGGATCGAGGGCTAAAGAAAGAATGTGGCACTGGCGGTGAAACATGTGAGGTCTCGCGTCGATACTTATGCTCATACCTTATGTCTTCTATTGACAATTATTGATCCCGCGGATCCTTATTGTCTATACACATCGAGCATCCACAGCTACACAATAAATGTCGAGAGAATCCGAAGGGCGGGATGCGGGAACTCACAAAGAATCAAACAATTAAAATGATATCCTCTTTCCAAAAGTCTTAAGATATAGGACGTTGGATCCTAGATCTCCGCAGAAGACAGTAGTCCTAAGCATCGATGCGAGCCAAAGCTCTCGTATATGTTGTCATGTGCCCACACGCCCTATGAGATGATGAGGCCGGGACGAAACCATATACAATGTAGAGGAGGGGGTACCATCGTTGCGGGTAGTCACAGCAATCGCAGTTTCCTGGAACTGTAAGATGAACACGGCTGGCATGGCGGCGCCGAACCTGTCTGCAACATGCACCTCGTCCCGATCTAGACCCGCGAAGATTGTTGCCCGTCCAAGCCAGTCAACTCGACGCATGGCGGCGCGTTCATAGGGTATCAAGAACTCCCCACTGTCGTTCTTTCTCCTGCGATTGGCTTGAGCCGCTGACACAACCCCTTCGTAATCCGCCGGTGAAATTTTCTGTTTGTCCTCATGCACTGCGAACTTGTGCAGAGCGGCGTAAATCTGGTGGAGAACATCGCCGCACGTAACACCTGCCCTGACATTCTTGGCGCTGACATGGATTGTCCATGGTAGAGACCTCGATACGAGAGTGATTTCCCGGAGACGAGGGAAAGTAGCGGGCGAAAAGAGATACTGTATCCATTCATGGACAGACACGTCGTGGGAGCAGCCAGCGTGAGATGATGTAAACAAGATATCCCATTTGATGTGGTGTCGACTAGGATCGTCATTCGGCTGCAAAGACCTTAGGATTGGGTTGATCTCGGGCAATGCCTGCACGTGTGGAAGTAGCAGGGGATGTAAAGCAGGACCGTCTGAAATAGATGCCTCCCATGAGTCTCAGGTGTAATTCTCAGTAGTAAAGATGAGGCCACATACAGTGATTGCCCACTAACCAAGGGCTGAGGACAATTTCCTTCATATTGTCAAGCGGGTCTCCTAGTCGCGCTAACCTAGGTCGAGGTAGGCGTAGACCGGGCTGCTGGCGGTCCTCTTTAGGCGCAAGTCGATGGCCTTGTGAGTCTCCGAGTGGCGGCTTAGGCCACATCAGGAAAATCAAACTGGTTCCAAAGTTGCTATAAGTTGCTCTAAATTGCTCTAAGTTGCTATATAGCTCATATAGTTCACATAGACACCATAGGTAGGTGCCAACTATATAGCACCGGATAGATGGCACCTTTTGGGTGATGTGCTATTATAGCTCGTATAGTTACACTAGATTCTAGTGATTTTACAGCATTTTCCCTTGCTATAATAGCTATAACAGCTCTAAGTGCACATATAGAAGTAGGTTCAAAATCAATTTATTTGTGCTAATTTAATACAAGTACTAATCTACTATTGTAGCCCACACAATGCAATCATGACCAGTAAGATTCTTACCCTCACAAACAGCGAACACAGGGTCGTTAGCACATCATCACTTGCAAATTTGTTCTACAACTCACCACACCTTCCGCTTCCCACTGCACGGCCACTCCCGCAAAGACGCACAATGGTTTCTGCATGCAACATAATGTTAGTAACATAGGTTCGAGCTACGTCCTGAGGGGATAAGGGAGAAAATTAGGGATTGCGAGAGGGAGTAGAGAGGGGGGAGTACACTTACCGCCGAACAAGTAGCAGCGCCCCCGCATCGTAGCTCACATTGCCCAGCTACCCACAAGATTGCCGGTGGTGGGGCACAAGCTAGCGTGAGCGTTAGCATTTGGGAGGGGTGTTTATACTAAAAGGGCGCCGGCAACGATTGCGAACTCCACGATACGCGGTGCGACAGCTGTAGCTTGTGAGCATGTTTTCAACAACAAAGAAAGATACTGGTACTCACATTGAATGCAATAAATTGGGATCACCCCAGTCCTAAACTGAGGAGGGTGAGTAGGTAGTGAATTGTTGTTGTCCAAGACAATGAGTATGAGCGTTGAGAGTAAAGAACAGAATGAAAAATTGACGTGGCATCAATGTGCAGAGTCTTGCAATCATTCCCACGCTAATTTCCCGCGCGTCGACTTTCGTCGAATTTTCACAAGTCCATTATTTCATCTTATCTTGCCTCTTTGCAGTTTTCCACAACCGTCCGCGTCCGCAGAGCTAGGGACGAACTTAGAGTAGCGGGTGTCTGCGAAGAGGTTGTGGAACAGGTGAGTGTAAATACCTTTGTTTTTCCCAGATCTTCCAGCATAATTAATTAATGCACCCCAGCACACAGCTCGCGCTACACCTGCATGAGCACACCCACCCGGCGTACATCGTGGATGGGTGCCCGCGCCCGTCCTCAACAACGCCCCCGCCCGCGCCGGCCCTCGACGGCCCCTGCGCCCGTGCAGGTCCTTGACGATGCCCCCGCCCGCGCCCGTCCTCAAGACGCCTGCGCCCGCGCCCGTCCTCAACGACGCCTGCGCCCGCGCACGTCCTCGACGACGCCTGCGCCCGTGCACGTCCTCGACGGCACCCCCGCCCGAACACTTCCTCGACGACACCCCCGCCCGAACACGTCCTCGACGACGCCCGTGCCCGCGCACATTCTCGACGACGTGCACGCCTGCACACATTGTTGACGACACCGACGCCCGTGCGCGTTTCCAACGACGCGACGCCTGTGCGCGTTTCCGACAACGCCCGCGCCCTTACCATTCTCGACGGCGCCCACGCCCGCGCACATTCTCAACGACGCCAATGCCCGCGCGCATTTTCGACAACGCCAGCACCTGCAGTGCGCGTTTCCGACGACGCAACGCCTGTGCGCGTTTCCGACAACGCCCGCGCCTTTACCGTGCTCGACGGCGCCCACGCCCTCGCACATTCTCGACGACACCGACGCCTGTGCGCGTTTCCGACGACACCGACGCTCGTGCGCGTTTGCGTTTCCGACGACACCGACGCCCGTGCGCGTTTCCGACGACGCGACACCTGTGCGCGTTTCCGACAACGCCCGCGCCCTTACCGTTCTCGACGGCACCCACGCCCGTGCACATTCATTCTCAACGACGCCGATGTCCGTGCGCATTTTCGACAACGCCCACGCTTGCGCGTTCTCGACAATGCCCAAGCCCTTACGCGTTTTCATATTGCCCGATTTCGCTTCTCCTTATTTGACGCCTTGATTTTTCCCGACACATAGACATGCCCATAGAAATTTCTATACGGCATTCAGTTCCACTTCTGCTCACTTACTTCCCCGCTCAAATGAACTAGCTTCGAGTTTTTGTTTTTGGTAGTGTATGAAGCATCTATAAGAGCTATTATAGCAGCAAGATCAAGCTCAAATATTTTATATTTTGCCTCTGTTAGATATAACAGCTATTATAGCTCTTATAGCTACAAAGTTACACAAAGTGGCTATTATAGATGGCCTTATTTTGACATGGTCTATATAGCCGAAGTGATTTTCCTGATGCAGAAGGGCCCACAGACAAACTCCGCTACCTCCTCCTCGAATAGAACGCTGGGGGGAGACGTCCGCTCATCACTCGTCACCGGATCGGGACCAAACCGTACTGTAGTGTGGATCAGAACGGCGACGACAGAAAAGGCGCATCGCACTTACCTCCAGCACGACCTGTTTCCTGCGAAGGCTGGACGGATTGGGAACCTGAAACCGAATGGCCGTAGTAATCTTCTAGAGACATTCGCGGCCGTCCGAGATTCTGAAACCGCTGAGTAACGTCTGACATGGGGTCCATTTGATGTTTGGCGTCATCTTGGGCGGAGTGCAGACAGTCCGGAGACTTGACACGGAGGATAGATCGACCTGCTGTGGCTCGTCGGTGATTTGGCTGAGGAGGGCTGGACGAGGCACTGTTCATCACAGTCGAGGAAGAACCGTCGAAAAAGAGGCTGATCGCGTTGTAGAGGTATGCGCAACAAAATATGGTGTTCGCTGATTATTAGCTATCAGACTCATCGTTGAGTAAATGTCACGACGAACGAAGTCATGACACGCACCTGTTTTGACAATATGGTATCCTGTGTATAGTATCGTGCAGCGTAGGCCTAGATATGCGATCGAAAGCGATGAAGAGAGAAACCGGTATGCGAACAGGAAGATCTGAAAGTCGGTCAACGATGCTTATATCCATCAGGGAATCTGGGAGATACCTATATAGCTTTATATGGACTTTATATGGTGCTGAAAATGTAGAACATGTAGAATATTCCGAACCGCCACTGTAGCGCCATATAAGAGATCTCCTCATTCTGAAATGTCACATTATTTCAAGCATTTCGAACGGGTGTATATATTTCCAGTGTTGCAAGGCCTTGTAGACCTATGCAGAAGGACGAACAATTGTAGCTCTTCTGCACAGATAGAAAAGACTGCTCGAGATTGCATGGCGTTGGATAGTCATACCGAGGTCACAGATAGAAAAGACTGCTCGAGATTGCATGGCGTTGGATAGTCATACCGAGGTAGCCAAAAGATTCTGTCCTTCGCGATAGGATGGCGATTATTTCGTAGACTGCGTAGTCTTGTAAGGATTCACAATGATGAGCTCTGTGCTCAAGTGCAACAAAGATGGGCAGCGTTTCGAGATTGATTAAGAATCTGAGCTACCATATCATAATTTTACTTGATTCGCAAAGGCAGCGCAGCCGGGAGGTCAAATGGCAAACGAGTGAATGAATTCAGACATTAGGAGTAGTGTAGAGTATACCAATAGAGAGAGATTACGAGCTAAATGAATGAAAATGGTGTTCTACTACGCCGCAGCCTGGGTCGCCGCCGCAAGCTCCTTCGCCGCACGCTGCGCCGCCAGCCTTGAAACCGATGCTGAAGCGCGGTTGCGGATCTGGCCTGGCAGCCGCTTTGCATTGACCGGCTTCAGGATCCTCCTGTCAAAGGCCGTTAGTCAGATGAAAGCAGTGTTATGAAGCTGCGGAACTTACAGTGTCCACCAGTCAAGGAGTTCTTGATTGGCGGCGGCAGCGATTGGGCCGGCAGGGTTCTCGAAAAAGTCGATGATGTTGTGGTAAAACTCGATATAGTCGAAGTCGCCGTCGCTGTCCCTCCAGGACCCGACGTTGGAGAGCGCAAAGCGCACCTGTCACACACACGTTAGAGCATTATCACAAACCGTCGTATAGTGACGTGAGCAGACTGACCTGAACGGCAAGGTAGGCAATGATACGTGACGTGATCGCATCAAGGCCCATGAGCTGAGCGATACTGCTTCGAGTCGTCGTCTTCTCTCTCTTGCGCTTTTTCTTAGGTGGCTCCTCCGAGTCGTTGTTGT
>KN832560.1:1243066-1275011 GCA_000827205.1 Plicaturopsis crispa FD-325 SS-3 | reverse complement strand
AGATTACTAGATGCTATTTATTGTGCTCGTCTAGAGTACGATGCAATCGCTTCGTGTCTGCCCATGCCCGTATATATATTCTATGACTTGTATACCCTTCTCAAGACGTGCAATGTACTGCAATTCTCTCGGAATGATTCTCTCCTCGGTGTATAGGTCTTACAATTCTGCCAGACTTTTGTGCATTGCTGTCATCATTCTAGTTGGTATATATTGATGCTCCAATTATCGCACTATGTATGCATGCCTATGCATTGCTTTGCGACAAATCCGCTATGCATATATTTATTTCGCAACATCTGTAAGAGGTACAGGGGCATAGCGATTTTTCCCGGATTCCCTGATGTCGGAGCGCACAAAGCAAATGGTACCGTCTTACATACCTTATAACGAAACAAGGCATAGAATTACAATGGCTATACTTTTGGTGTTGCGACGAGGGTCGACATACGAGGATGTCCTTGTATTCGATGTCGACGTCGAAGGGAAGTACGGGTCGTGTCAGGGTCGTGTTGCGTGCGGCATACGAGCGCCCACTGATCCAAACAAACAATAATCCGGGTCTTTGACTTATTGCGCTACGCTCAGCAGCTCGACAGCACTCGGGAAAGATCTAGTACAAGAGCAAGTGTAGCGAGGTCGAGCTGTCATTTGTATACGGATGCCAACACACTTTGTGTCTACAACGATGCAATCATCTACTCGGATTTCAAACCCTTGCCTTTCTTTGCATCACGCGCGTCGCCGGCGAGCCACAGGGCGGAGAAAAGCACAAACGCAACGCTAGTGCTAATAGCGCCAGCGTAGTACGGCCATGCGGCGCTGAGGAAGCGCGGGTATCCATCGTGACGGGGAGGAACAACGGGGACCGTTGTCGAGCTGTGCAGGTGGCTTTGCCTACGAAGGAAAACAAGGTAGTCAGCACGGAGGGTCATAGAAGTAAACCGTGTGACGCACCCTTTCCGCTTGTAGTTGATCACAAACTTAAAGACACCGTGTCGGTCTGGCGCACGGAACGTGACAGAGTATGTGCCCGGCGAGCCTGGGACACTCGGGAGCGTTGTGCGGACATGCGGGTCGAGCATTGTGAATTCGAGCTGCAAGTCGTCGATACCAGAATACGGCTTCCACTCGGACGCCTTGGCATCGTACTGGGAGATGTAGGCGGTGTATACCTGGTGTCAATATGGTTAGCAAAGAAGGCAACATAAACAAGTCGAATGGTAGCATACGATTTGGTCGTTGGTCGTGTAGTGCTCGCCGGGTACAGTCTCGTTTACGCGGTGGTGCGTGGTGCTGTCAATGCGAAGAACACCCGTCTCTTGGAATGTCCAGGCCGCAACGTCGCGGGAGAATTGCTGGTTGCCAGACTTTACGCCTCTGCATCATGACGAATCAACACAATGCGCAAAACGAAGAACCGAGTATACACACTTTGAGATTTCCTTCTTCGCAAACTCGTCGCTGAACAACTCAACACCTCCGACCCAAGTGACGCGAGCCCCATCGCGTGTTTGAAACCCAGTAACGAGCGACAGCTGGCTGCCAGCCCAAAGGCCTTCGCCACCCTTCTCCGCCGCATCCACGAGCGCGTCCGCGCCGGAGTCTTCCGCTGAGTCGGCTGCAAAGCTTTCGGCCGGGGCATGAAGGAAGGGTACTAGCAGCGGGTTGTTTCCAAGCGCGAAGGGGATACCAGAGAACCACACGGGCGAGATACCCGGGGTGAGGAAAGGCTGCGGAGCGACAGGGACAGGGATGACGGACGCCGGTGTGTCGCGCTCGGGGAAGTGAGAGATGAGAGGTGTTCCTGGGGGCGGGAGGATGAGATTGAACTCGGACGCGAGTGAGCTCAGAGGTGTTTGCTTGGAAGAAAGAGCGATGAGGAGGTTGGTGTCCCCCGAAAGGAGCGCGACCAAGGTCTGCGGGGAGATGTCCTTGGCAAATGCTTGAATCCCATGTTAGTTACAGACTGTTTTGGCGCGCATAGGAACTCTCAACGACCCACTTTTTGTTTCCGGTGCGAACAGAATTATATGGGAAAACGTGGGGATATCATCCTCGATGACGCTCGGTGTCGCGTCCTTTGGCGCCCGGAAAGTAAGGTTGTATCCCTGGTCTGCGCAATGTCAAATCCCCGCCCACGCCGCAATAAAAATAAGAGAAACACACCCTCCAGCCCGCTGAAGAAGAGCGAATAGTCATCTTTCTTGAGTTTAGGCTCGAGGACAACGAGTACCGAGTCTCCCGAGCTGGATTTTGCGTCCATCAGGCCTGCCAAGGCCAGGACCGAGAAACATATCGTCCTGAGCGAGAACATGCTAGTCCAAACGCCGGTGAAATGTACGAAAGTGGGTGCAACTTGTCCTCGACGTTGCGGTTAAGCCGACACGTCAATCGCGTCGCGGGGCTATTGCTGATCTGGCGGCCGGCGTCTGACTGCATGCCTCCCGACGCCGATGTCAAGATCTCAAATTACAACAAAAAATCGCAGAAAAACGCGTAAAAATGCCCATCTTGTGTGCCCTAGAT
Source organism: Plicaturopsis crispa FD-325 SS-3 (assembly GCA_000827205.1). NCBI lineage: Eukaryota > Fungi > Basidiomycota > Agaricomycetes > Amylocorticiales > Amylocorticiaceae > Plicatura > Plicatura crispa. Next base: position 1,272,482 of record KN832560.1, on the reverse strand, counting down.
ACGCAGAGCAACTGTAGACAGTATTTGAGCCTGTGCTGCCGCGCAAGGACGAAAGTTCATCTGTGCCGTCCGTGCCGTATCGGCCGCTTAAACTCCGTTTGAAAAGTGCCCCATACACACGTGGTAGTCTTCCGAAATTACCCTCGCCGACTTTTATCTCGCGTTCGGTTTTCAACTGCTTTCCTATCCTCTCCTCCCGTCATGGCGCCTACAGACGAACTAGAGTACCTGAAATCTCTCGTTGGGCAGCTCAACGACAAGATTCAAGCGCTGGAGGCTAAGGCAAAGAGCGCTGTGTCTGGCACCAAGACGCCCGCTCAGCAGCTTCGGACAATCTTAATGGGTCCTCCCGGCGCTGGTGCATACATTCGCGCTCTGATAAACGTGTTCTTGACTTACTTTGGTGCTCACAGGCAAAGGCACACAGGCCCCGTTAATTCGGGATCAGTTCTGCGTGTGCCATCTCGCGACCGGCGACATGTTGCGCGAACAGGTCACTCAGCAGACCCCGCTCGGTGTTAAGGCGAAGAAAATCATGGACAACGGAGGTCTTGTCAGCGACGATATCATGGTTGGCATTATCAGGGATCAGCTTGAGAACAACAAGGCATGCAAGAACGGGTGAGTTTACGGCCACGTCATCCGCATGTTCTTCCTTTTTCTCTCCCCTGCTACTCTTTTCTCCTGCAATCATCTTACTCACCGTGTATTCTAGCTTCGTATTGGACGGTTTCCCCCGTACCGTCCCCCAAGCACAAATGCTAGACTCTATGCTGGATGAACGGAAAGAGAAGCTCGACTCTGTCGTACAACTTCAAATCGAAGATTCCTTGCTCATCTCTCGTATCACCGGACGTCTTATCCATGCTGCCAGTGGACGTACATATCACCGGGAGTTCAAGTGCGTACACGTCGACCGTGATTGACCGCTATCAACCGCTCACGTTCTCCCTTCTATCCAGCCCTCCCAAAAAGGCCAACGTTGACGACGTGACTGGCGAGCCCCTCATCCAACGCTCAGATGACAACGTAGAGACCCTTCGGAAACGACTCAGCGCGTTCCACAGCCAGACTGGCCCGGTCGTGGCATATTACAAGGCCAAAGGACTCTGGCACGGAATTGACGCCGCTCAGTCGCCTGCGGTAGTTTGGGACAATCTCAGGAAAATATTCACGTCCAAACAATAGATTTTCTTCGCGGCCAACAGTCGTTGGCTTCCCTATAGGCACCCTGTGTGGGAGCAAAGTGTCGCAGAACCTTCCCCTTCGCGATGTCCCACTTAAGATATGTTTAGATCCTCGACGTAACGCGTGTGTAGTTGCTCCTCAGGCCCGGGGGTGGCTCGCACAGGTACGCGCTTCTTGGCTGGTGTCTACTGCATTTTGCGCGTGCTCATTGTCATGGCGGGACCGTTGTGAACACCACGGACGACGCGCAAAGGTACCCCAAATCGTGTGCACTCTGCAGACCACGGAGGCCATGCAATCGATTTTTCTGTGCGTCATCGGGACCTAGGTTGGCCCATGCGTGACGGAATTCTAAAGTACTTCCGGGCAACGTCTAAATTTCTTTCTGTTGTTTGGACGCCGCGAATGTGCTGCACAACTTCCACTACTATCTCTCAGACGGCGTTCCACTTCTCTTCGACGATGTAGATGCATGTCGTGCACACTGCTGCAACTGCTTACTGCTGTTTGATTTTCTGCTGACGGCAGCAAGACGGCAGAGTACATTATCCTGGCGTGCACTTTTTCATCTCTGTTGGATATGCGATCAAAATCGCAACGACTTATCGATTATCATTCGTTAGCTGTAGCCGCGCATTACAAGGTGCCGGTGAGGCATAGACAGCGGAGTAAGCATTGGCTTTTGTTCCGCTGGACTTTAACCGGAAATACACATGCATGGAAGAACGCCAGGATCCAGGATGCCTATCGGTATTATGTTATTATGTCCGTGGTTCTGTTTATAGAGGGGCAACATATCTAACCGCTGATGCTTTAGAACCGCCATGGCCTCCAAAAACCCTGCTCTGACTCGCGGAACTGCCTGTCGACAATGCAGGTAAGTGCTTGATACAGTTTTCATCCATCGAGCCTAATGTTCTACCGTAAAATATAAATTATAGGAAGAGAAAGATGGTCAGTTTTGCGGGCGGATTGGTCCCTAGCCGGGTTATTCACGGATTTCTGCACAGAGATGCGACGGTCTTCGACCGTCCTGCACGCCGTGTCGGAAAACTCACCGTCAGGATGACTGCGAGTACGACGACAGGAAAAGCCGCACGCAGATGCTCCAGGAAAAGATAACGCTACTCGAATCGCGGATACAAGAGCTTGAGAGGCAACCCAGCGGGTCGATATCACCAGGCCCTTCATCGCTCAGGGGATCGTCCATGCATACGGACTTTCATAAATCAAGCGATTCATCCTCACCACCGACGGAAGAGGGTGCGCCCGTCGTCGAATTTCAGGATTTCTCGGCCATGGAATGGGAGCCTAGTCCGTTTCTCGATGTACCGGAGATACCTCCCAGCGACACCCCATTCTACATGGCAGGGTTGCAGTACGAGCACCGTACACCAGCTTCAGCACTCCACAGCCTCGCCGAAGAGACGCCCCAGGATCTCGGACCTGATCCGCATGTATGGAATTTTGGTGGCACCAATATCGATGCATCTACATCCACCGCGGAGCGCGGAGAGTCGGGATCCACTCCTGCATCGTGGTCAGCAGACTGCGATCTTCCTTCTGCTAGCAAAGAAATTCTGTGTGTCCCCCCCTCATGTTTATCCACGTTGCTAGACCCCTCATCTGTACTACTTTCACCTCTCGATACAGACTGGACACGTTTCTTTCGCATCGACAGCAATGCTACTTTGAATTCGTTGGTAATACCAATAGACATACCTTGACCGCTCTTGTTTCACCGCACCAGCAACCGCATCCTGCGCTCAAACATGCAATTTTCCTCCTCGCGTGTCATTTCGCACGGTCGCCGTGGTTCTCCGGAGTCGAGCCCAAATTATTTGACAAGACGCTCAGAGAAATCAACGATGCTCTTCAGCACTCTGACCGTCTCCTCGACGTTGTGCAGGCATCCTGCCTCGTAGCGGTCTATCTCTTCATCAAGTCGCGTCCTCTGGAAGGATACTATCACTCGTACTCGGCGGCTCGCCTTGCTGTTGGACTAGGTTTTTCGCATCATACCCAGAACGCAGATATCCTATCGACGAACTTTGAGAAAAAGCCTGAGCTCAAGGATCATGCCCTCGTCTCGAGACAAGTGTTCATGATAGATCGCCTGTGGACGATTGCTTATGGGCTGCCGCCCGCTTTTCCTGGAGACTTATCTCCGTGGATAAACGAGGTCGCCGACTCAGTGCGTATTCTATCCGATTGTCAAAAATTTACTGCCGGCTCATATACGGTTTCCAGGATCCGGAGCAGCCCCAGATGGCCGAAGTATACCGTGTTTTGTTTACTTTCTGTCCGGGAGACTCTCTGACAGCTTGTCCGTGCAGCTGTCGCCCGCGATGAGAACCAAAGCGACTAGCCTTCTCGACCGTTCGTGTCGACTTGCTCGAAGTACGATCTCCCTTGTTCTCCACATCTATCCGCTCAATTTCAATTTTCCATAATTGTAGCCACCACGACGCCCGGTCAATTTTTGCACGAGCACGAGCACCGCGAAATATCATCATCGCTCGAGAACCTCTCCGCCGCCACTCCGCCCCTCAGAGACCAAATACCCAAACCCCGCGCCCCCTCTGTGAAGGCAGGACTGTTTACCATCCACACGATGATATCGACGGCCCAGATATGTCTGCATGTCAACGTAATGCGAAGCTCTCTAGTTGCTTGTGAGCAGGTTCTTCGGGCTGGTCTGGCCGTCATAGGGCTCATCCGGGAATTGTCTGAGGAGGACTGGGACTTCCTCGACCCAATCATGAGCGTACGTCGATATCTAGAATTGCTGTTTAACCTGACCCGTTGATTTATACCGTGGTTATCTTTAGACCTGTTGGACGCTTGCCTCAAATGCCTTGATTAGCATACGGAGACGAGCCTCACACCATCCGCTGGAGGCCACCCGCGACGTGTCTGTTGCCGCCGTCGACAAGGATTTAGGCGTGCTCGTGGATGCCATGGAACGTTTGAGCAAGACATTCCCCTGCGCAGGAAAGTCTCTGCTACTCCGTCCATTACGCTACAGGTTCACCCTGCTCACCCTGTCTCTGTCTACAGGTGCCAATGCAAAGATGATCAAACTCGAAATGGCCGTACCGGACGGTAGCCAATGACGATGTGGAATATCCTGGCCGACAACCGTAGACGACTTTCCTAATGTATCGACCAGCGTTGTTCTACTGTTGTACGACCGAGTGCAATCGAGGACTTGGTGGATTTGCTAGGACCGTTCCGGATATCTGACAATGTGTATCATTTGGTCCCAAGAATACAATGGAATTATACAAAGTGAGCGGTACAAGATCAAGTCGAGTGTTCTCGCATATAGGTAGCCGTAAGAGTAGAGATACAGTCGTTCTAGCATGAGGACGCGAGCATATTGAAGCACGGGTGTGTTCAACGGTGTTCAGAGAGGTAGATATTCCCTACCATACGACACACAAATAAAGCGATCAGCAGAACTTTTGAATACGAGAAGCAAAGACACTCACATATTGGTACAATGAGCGGGGCAGGATACGCCTGTACTCGCTGAAGTAGGCGATGATAGGTTCCAGATCCTCCTCCATGACCGCATCCTTGACCTGGGCTATATATTGATACGGCTCAACCGCCCGAAATGCCATGATGTTTCCCGCCCAGTTATGCACCTGCAGCCCTTTGGTCGCCCGTAGGATAGAACGATTCGACTTCGACCCATCTTTCAGATGACAGTCTCCCCAAATCAGGCGCAGCGTACGTCCGATCGGGGGACCCTCTATACCGTGCCTATTGAGATCAACGGATTCTGTCCTACCTAACCACGGTTTGAGGTTCAAGCGATGAGATTTACTCGGCATCACGTCCTCTTCGTCGGGTGGTTCGATCCAGTATTCAACAGTGACCATACGAGGCTTGTCTTCGTCGACAGGGAAGAGGATGGCCTGCACAGTGCCCCGAGGGTAACACGTGGGCTTGTGCAAGCGCCAAACCTGCGTGAGAAAGGGACGTAAGGAATAGCACTCTGATTATCGTGGGGAGATTGGACTTACCTCTGCGATATGTTCCTTCGAGCAGTACCAGGCCTCGGCGCAACGGGAGCACCGCATAGTAGTGGGAACACTACACACTTTGCACGGATGTGTCTCGGCTTTGGACGCTGGTGGGACGGCGGCTGGACGTGACATGCTGGCGGATGGCTGTCTGCTATCTCTGTACTCGGGTGGGGGAGCAGAGAAGAATCAGGACGGCTCGCCCGCTCCTTCCATAGGGACGACTAGCCTATATACACCGTCGGCTGGGTGCTGTCTTGATAGATAACCGTGGGCGTCTAGGAGAAATGAAGCGGAGACCCGCGATGCGTGAGTAATGCGGCCCAAGAAGCTCAAGCCTGTGCATTTTCTGAGATAAGTGCGGCCAGATTTAGCAACTCTAGTGGATTCATAGCAGCAATAACTCTTACATGGGTGGTCAGGGCAAGGCTAGCGTCAAAGGCGAATGCACTGCAGCAAAAAGTATCAGGACCATCGACGTCCGCGGAAGGGCTACGGGAAACCAGAGATCTTCTGCGTCTCCATAGCTTCTTCATGTTGCTGGGCGCAAGAACCAGGACGCTTCCGGCATGAAGAGAAGGGCAGACCTGGCTTTTACGTGTTGCATAGGGCCACGGTCCAGTGAGCTTGGGAGAACAATGGAACGCGATGCTGAGCGGGATAGGCACGAGGACCCTCTCAGTGCTGCCGGGACGGTACCAAGGTACGGTTATCGCGATAACACTCTGCAGGGAAAGATCGGCGCTGCCGGAGTCTGGCAAGTGTTCCGCGTACGACCTCGGTCGATGCACGCAGACTAGCCGCATGCCGGAGGCGTGAAGAGAAAGAATCGTCAGAACACTGACATGAAGGCGATGGGGAGCAACAAGGACGTGTATCATCTTAACGGTACAGAAACACATGCTGGCTCTCGTCGTAATCAGTCCAGACCGTACTCCTTCAGATGCTTGATGATAGCAGGCAGGTCGTCCATGGTCATGTCGAGGTAGCGTGCGCTGAAGGGGTTCTCTTGTTTTAGCGCAATCGCGGGTCCTGCCCAGTTATGTGGTGCGTCTCCGTTGGTGATGTTGATGACGCAGCGATTTGGTTTTGACCCGTCGTACAAAAAGTTATCCCGGATGAACAAACTGATGCCATGGCCATTCTTGAGGCGCGGGCCGTCTTCGCCCATGCTGGAGATGTAGTTGCGGGCGTGGAAGCCACCGCCGAGGAACGGCGTCAAGCTCATGCGGTACATAATGTTTTTGTCGCTGTCTGGGCTCTCGCGGAAGACGCTGCAATCGATCTTGACGATCCGCGGCTCATCCTCGTCTACTGGCAACAGGAGCGCGCTGACCGTGACGGTGTCCCCGTCTTGTGGGCCACATCGTTGCTTGTGAGCTTTCCAATCCTAAGGAGCAATCAATTAATGTCACATCGGTAAACACGACTTGCATAGCGTCACTCACAGTAACCTGGTGCTCCTTTCCGCAATAGTATGCCCCGACGCATTTGGTGCAACGGAATGTAGCGGTGACACCACAGACCTTGCAAACCTGCGAGGCTGGATCTGTTACTGTTACTCGTCAATCTTTCGAGCAAAATCTAGCATAGGATTGTGCGCGCACTCACCTGCGGCGCTCTCTTCGCTGCTCATCAGGAAAAGACTCGAACAATTACGGTGTGCGATCTTGTAAGATGGTGCAATTGTTCCCGGACTCCGAGTCCGTCGCAGGCCGTTGGGGATGCGCGGAGTCCAAAAAGGAGACTCGGCTAGATATTTTGGCTGGCCCAGCCAGATTCGAGACTTGGGATTTCTTTCCTCCTTACCCCGCCTCCCAAGGCTCCTGAGCCTTCCCCGCTCTTCCCCTTCGTTCTGCTGTGGCCGAGGACGACGCGAGCACTCTTTTAAACCGTCGGAAAGTCTCTGGTTTCAACGAGCAGGATATTTAACGGTGGGAGCTTGTGAGACGGACGAGTCTTGGTGAAACGTTGACCGACGCTAATCTTGTCATCTCGCGCAGTAATTTCCGTGCCTTCGAACCCGTCGTTCGCCGTATCTTTGCAAGTTCAAATATATCGTTATCGCGGCGGTCAACGTCCGTATCACATCATCGCCGGGTCTGGGTACACTCGTCAAATTTCTATTTCGACTGAGGTCAGCCACTCACGATATTCTCCGGCTCGTTCTCTTCCGTACTTAATACTGAACACCTCGCTCGCAGGCTTGCATTCGCTGGAGTGTACAGGACGAACCTGACTTTGTCGACTTTCACGCGAGATTCGATAACCGTTTCGCTTGGGAGAGCTGTACACCGACAGATAAGGTGAGTTGATGTATGCGCCGATAGTGTGTTGTGGCCTAAATTTTGTGGATAGTACTGCGACGAACCCATGAGCTTACTCTTCGTCAAGGCTTTCCAGCCCCAGATCAGCTACCCGCAAATGGACCACCCGTTCTCCAGGAACTCGAATGCCGCAGGAGCCCCACTACCTCTCATACCGCGACGCCTCTCTGCTACGCGCCCCGCGTATAGTCAGGTAGCGCCGCAGATAGTGCAATCGGCCGCCTCCCCCGAGCGCTCCCCACCCGCATCCGAATCGAGCAGCTCTGACGAGGCTGGCCCTACGATCGCTCCGCGCGCACAGCGTATCAGAGGTCTCCGTATGTCCGCCGTGTGTCCCCCGGAACAATCTACCCCCACGCCAGCGGTGGCCAGAGCTCGTGCTGCCGCCGAATCCGTTTCCGACACGATAACACCACGACCACTTCCCAGTCAACGGCAGGACAGATTACGACTGAACCTCGATGGGCGACATACCCGTCATGCGTCCGACTCCCATGTGATGACACTGGCCCAGGCGTTGTCAGCCCCTGCCACCTCAACATCGCAAGTCCCTCCTTCCGTCGACTCCGGGTTAGTACGGAAGAAGTCGGGTGAGCCACTCAAGTCGTCGCTCAAGTCCATGAAGCGACCGCCGCTTGGAAGCATTACCGTCGTCACTGGCAGGAAGGCGAGCAAAAGTGAGCCCAACACGCCGACGAGCTCCAAGGCTGTGCACTTTGACGCGAAGCTGGAGCACGTCAAGCTCTTCCTCGCGGAGCAAAAGCCCCTCGCCGTCTCGCGCGATGGCAGCCCCACCGACGACACCAGCGGGACGGAGAGCGATTTCCCGTCTTTCATCTTTGGCTCTGGCTCGGACGAAGAACGTGCGCAGAAAGGCTTGGCGATAGAGGTCACGAACATGCCGCGCAAGCCCGACGAGGAGGCGGATATCGCGCTGAAGAGCCTGATGCTCTCGCAGGACAGGAAGAGCATCCATGGCCGTGTCCGCGTCCGGAATATCGCTTTCGAGAAGCAGATCGGCGTGCGATTCACATTTGACTGGTGGCAGACGACGAGCGAGGTGGCTGCGCAGTATGCCGAGACGCAGGAGGGCGGGAAGTTCGACGTGTTTGGCTTCACGATCAACCTGAACGGCATGCTTCCGCGAATCGAGGAAAAGACTTTGTTCGTTGCGTTGAGGTATACGGTGGCAGGTCGAGATATCTGGGACAACAATGGCGGTCAGAACTACCTCGCCAAGTTCTCGCGGACTAAAGTCCAGCCCAAAATGCAGCGCCAGTTGTCGGATGACGACGGTGACGATCACAGTAACCTGGTTAACCTCAAGACAAAGTTGGAACAGGTCTCTCAGCGGAGAGACAGTCCCGATCCATTCATCTCCAGCCCACGGAGAGCGTCTATTCCGGGTCCTGATGACACAAGACCCTCGGTTCAATACACCGAATCCCCGCTGTCCTCTCGATACGATTTTGCGGCATCACTTCGAAGTCCTTGGAAAGGCCCCGGCTCCCCTTCGTCGCCAAAGCACCAGCGTATGAGCACATACCCGTCGAGTCCAAACACCATCCCTTGGCCGCAGAAACCTGCCGATCTTTCGAAAGCATCTCATGGTCAACGATGGGCATCTCCTATAGGCTCGCCGCGCGATGTGAGCGAGATCGCTACGTCCTCGTCTCCTACCCCGCCTCCGCAGGAAGAGCGACCTCTGCCTGTTCGGCGCGGAAGTAGAAACCACCAACGCGGGTATTTCGACTTACACTTGTCAGAGTCTTCTGCGGTGAAGCGAACGCCCCCTGGAACTCCCACAGGGGCGACCCCTTCGCCCCGCTTCCATTCATTCCCCCCGACACATGCCGCCCAGACTGCTCATATGGAAATCGCCGGACCCTCGTCCGCCTGGTCAGAGGCACGGCATGTGCCCGAGGATGTCAGCGTTTTGTCGACACCCTCTAGCGCGAGCTCGTCGAGGGAGACTACACCTTCTCCTACGACCTCGCTCTCAACCACGGTGGACCCTCCAAGCGGTCCGAACAGTGAGAAACAATATAGCGCATTTTTAGACCGGTAAGTTTGTTGCTTCATTTTCATGGCCTGTGTCTTACCGTCACGACGCGACTAGATTTTGCTTCTACACGGGTTCGGACTCGCTTCTGGACGTTCCGGTTGACACTATTCCTCGCTCCCATTCGGCGTCGAGCGTCGAGGAATTTCTCTCTATCCAAACCACGCCCTCTGCACTGCAACAGCCCGAGTACGCGTTCTTTCCGCCGACCCGATCGTCAAGCTTCGACGACATGTCGTTTCGCAGTGGCACGTCGACGCCTACCGGTCACGGCAGCTTCGGCTCCTCCCACTCATCCACCCCTACCATCGTCTCGGGCTGAGAATCTGCCCCTTCAAAATCTACATCCCCTTCACGTTTGCTTGCACCCACTAGATCAGGCCGTGCTACGACGAGGCTAATTCTGCATATATGGACATACGATATCTACCCTCACGCCTACGACCTCTACGATACGATTGTAACCCCATACATGCGCCGCCCGGGTAGCCGGTGTCTCCGTTTTTTTACCCATTTCTTATTGCTAAACCGTTCTATTGGACTTGAACATGCAGCAGATATACACGATTCGATACCTACCACTACTGTACCACACACCCTGCGTGGTTTCGGATGCGTTTATATCTGCATCGTTCCTCCTTTCCCTGTCCGTTCCCCTCCATCTCTTGCATACCTCATCGCCGTGGCTTAGCGCTGTCCTTGGGGCGTTGTAGTTTTTAGACATATCGGTGCATCATACTCATAGATTTCGAATGCAATTTCTCTTCACTACACTTGCTTAGTCTGAATCCGAGTTCGAAGTGGTTTCCTGGAGCGACAGTGTCACAAATGGCTACACTGAACGAATCAATGTACAAATGACGACCTCAAAATCTGCCTCGCCGTCCACCCCAGCGGCCGCCACGCTGTCCTCCTCCGCCTCCATCGCGGTCGCCGGTCATACCGCGACCACGCCCAGTCGCGCCTGACCACTCTTCCGGTGTAGGACCCGTCCCAAACATATCCTGCTGCGACGGTAATGGCCCAGTCTGTCTGGGGGCCACAGGCGGCGCACCAAAACCGGGAATGAAGTCGTCGTTCGCGCTGTCCGCAAACGCCTCGCCCTGCGCGCCGCCCTCCTCCTCCTTCCCCCACCAGCCCGCGCCCCCGCCGGTGCCGTAGCTGAACCCGGGGACCATCGCGTCGTCCTCCTCGTCCTGCCCGCTCATGTCCGTGATCTCGGGTGGCTTCTCGCCGCCGCCGGAGAACACTGAGGACGCGTCACCCGGGCGCTCGCGCGACCAGAAGCGCGTGGTGTGGTCGTTGGAGGCGGTGACGAGGAGATGCCCGAGCGGGTGGAAGGCGAGCGACCAGACGTTCGAGTCGTGTGCTTGGGAAAGTGTCGCGCGGGGCGACGATACCGGCTGTGTGAGCGGTGATGGTTCTGGTGTCGACAGATCCCAATGCATTATAGCACCCTCTGAGCCGCCGGATACGAGGATGGGGTGTACGGGATGCCATGTAACAGCTAAAATTACTCAATGAGACGCGGGCTAAACCAGATGTAAAAGGAACAACTTACAGCAAACTTCTTTCTTGTGACCTTTCAGAATGCGGAACTCTTTCATCGCACGAATGTCGAAAACCCGGATGGTTTGGTCCCGAGATGCACTTGCTACCATATTGCCATTCGGAGACCACGATAATGCCTGGATCGTATTCTTGTGCTGATGTCTGCGCGGAAGATTAGACTCCGGGGATGACGCAGTAAATACTGGTACTTACAGCGTCGATAGAACGGTCCGTGTTCGTGGATCCCAGAATTTAATGAGGTTGTCTTTACTCCCAGACACAAGAAGACCTTTCGTAGGATGCCACTCAACGCATTTGACATCCCATCCGTGCCCTGTACACCATTCTCAATACCATCCAATGCAAATCCTTGAAGAGTCTTACCAGTAAGGACACTTTCTTCGCGGCGTTCTTCAAAATTCCATATTCGGATTGTGGAGTCGTCACTGGCCGTGGCAAATCGGCCATCGTCAGGGCTGAAGCTTAGCCCTCGAATAGCCTCTCGGTGGCCTGTCCATGCCGTCAAATTGTTCATGTTCGGCTGGAAATACTTGATAATTCCACTCTGATCTGCCGAGGCAAGATATGCGCCGGAGTGTGTAAACGAGAAGGCGCGAATTGCGGTGTCATGGGCTTGCAAGATCGTCTCGAAATTGAATGTGAGCCCGTTCCAAAGGGTGAACTCGCCACTCGTCGAGCCTGTCAGAACACGTCGGCCTTCAGGTGTCCACTGCATCCTCATGTCAGATGGTTGCAGCACAATCCGTGTCCAGCGCATAAATCACTCACGGTAACTACATTGACAGGACAGCGAATTTTATTTGTCGAGGTGTGCACGAACTTCGTGCATAACGAAGTCGACGCGTTATCCGGGTACGCTTTCGGCGGTAAAAGCTGCGCAGAGCGTTAACCAACGGAGATGTTAAACAATATTGCATTCGTACGTCGATAATATATGGAGGACTAGGCCTCAAGTAGGGTACATATGTTGGATTTGGACGGAGTTTTCGTAACTGTGCGGGTACACGTTATGCATTATAGATGAAGATGTGATACTGATGATAACTCACTAGCCCCCACCGCCCGACACCACCAGTATAGTCTACCGTCCTCCGTGGACGTGTTTTCTTGACCAGTTTTCCGTCCATCATCTGTCTGGCCGCAGCCATCTCCGCCTCCTGTAATTTCGCGTCGTCCATGGGCGGTGGTTGTGTCACCGACATATCTCGTTTTGGCGTCCATTCACCACGCTTGCTAGGCTGAGCCCACGCGTTTGGAGGAAGAAGAACTGGTAGCGTCGACGCCATGGTTTTCGTGCGCGCTCAACGGTGCTGCCCACAGAGGTACTCAGGACCAAACGCTCACAGCCGGTAGTAGGAGAACAGATTCTGATTGCGAGCCAGATAGATACAATGCAAACGTTTGAAAAACGCAAAACGTAGCGAGCAAGTTGTTCGAAGCCGGTTTGCAGGTACCGCAATGACGAGGAGAATGTTTGGCGACATTTGGTTTCTGTGGCACGCGTCCGAGTCTCTAGCCGCCTTGACACTGACAGAACAAGCGTAACCGTTTGACTTAGACCGAACATCGACAAATCTGCGAAAACTCCTCGCGAAGTTTGACTTACTTGCTTGCTACGGTACATGCTCGTGTGCTCTGAAAGCTATCTTCGAATTTGAAGCTCTCCGGCGATTTTTGAACCCGTGAAAGAGTGCTCGGAGTTTCGGACGATGCACATGTTGTCTTCCAACGCTCCCCGGACGCTCCCAGGGATTCCATACTCACGTAGGACTGGCCTTTGCAGGATGTGGCACCTTGTGCAACAACTGTGCTTCGTACCGGCGCAATTCAAGTCCTGAGATGCTCAAGCTTCAGAGCTTCACCTGTGGCACACTCGCTCCAACCTCGTTCGAACGAAATCTATGATTCTATCTTGTTGTTTGAGAACACAAGCCGGGAAAAGCACTTGCCGACACAGCGACGGCAGAGAGCAATAGTGCGTCCCCACGAACAAACCTGATAGCGAGGGGCTGTACATGCGCACCATCACCTCCGACCTTCATCTGATCAGCGTTGTTGCACATGTCGCATGCTCTGCTGGTCGCGGGTGCTGCGCAGCTTGCGTCGTCCTTGCCGTACTCTCTGTCAGGAACAGGTACGGGCCGCCGTTGTGTTGACTGGTCCCTGCGAGCTGACGGCAAGCTCATCCCCGGATGCTCCTCTTTCAGTATCCCATGCGGGCACGCATCCGGTCCTCGTACACCCCAGTCGTCGCATACACCTGAGTGTGTACCGAGGAGAATTATACATATTCGTTTCGATGGAGAGCCTTCGGGTACATAGTAAGAATGTGCTTTCAAGAGCAAGTATGTATTTGACACCGCGAAGTGATATTCACACTCATTTTGATTTTGAATCAGCGAAACCAGGCAATACCTTATCTCTACAATAACCAATTCAAACCTTTCGGAACCGACGCTGCATGGATGATTTATTGACTCGCATGCGTCCGAGCACTCCCATGAGGTATGTAACCTTGTTAATAGCTGATTATATGCTGTCGATCTGATCATGGCCCCCCGCAGAGCACATGGATACACGAGCATGACACCTCGGGGATGCAACCTAGCTGCTACGATCGACTGTCTGATCAGCAACCGCGTGCTAGACGATGTGGAGCCGTGTGCAATGCCCTTGCCAAATACATGTCAACACCGCCGCGATGCCAACTTCCTTCCGAATGAGGCAACTGAGAAGTTGAGCAGCGCGGTACATGCGCGCAAGATTGCACACCGCGCAACCGGTATCTCTGGCCCATTCAATCAGTCTGGACGTCGAACAACGCATTACGGACCAGTATGGCAGGGTAGCATGAGCGTGATAGGTACGCCGCCACCGGTATCTTCGTATCTATGCTCTCGTCCATGCCGACGTTAGGCCAAGAGAATGTCAACGACAGTGTCATTGGTCGGTGCTTCACAGCACCCTCGAGCGGACGCAAAATGACGAAGACAATCCTCATGCGTGCAAGGCACGGCCAAGCCTATAAAGCAGACGCCAAGTTCCCTTGCATTCCCCACTGCACTCAGGTCGTTCCTCTCCTGTCCCAGTTCCATCCTTCCTATTCGTCGCGATGCACTTCACTCTTGGTACCGTCTTGGCTGTTCTCCCTCTCTTGGCCGCTGCTGCTCCCTCCCCAAAGCCAGCCAAGCGTGGTGCTCGCATTCCCATTGCTAAGCGCTCCAACTTGAAGATCGCAGATGGCTCCGTCAACGCCACCGCGTTGCGCAGCCACCTTGCTACCTCTGTCGCGTACGCGGATTTCCCTCGATTGTCACTTGACACCAGACTAATGGCTGTTTCTCTGGGCTCATAGCAAGATTCAGAGGGGCATGAACACCTACGAAAGGAACACCGGCTCCGCCCACCCCTCTGTCAAGCGCAGCGACATCGTCAAGCGCGGCGCCGCAGGGGACAAGCTCACCGACGACAGCGAAGAGCTGTGGTACGGCAAGATCTCGGTTGGCACACCCGCGAAGACCTACACCGGTATGTGCTCATTCAGAGTCCTTAATTCATTAGTCAGTCAATATTAATGCATTTCGTCCTTAGTTGACTTCGACACTGGCAGCAGCGATCTCTTCCTTCCCGGCCCGAGCTGCGGCTCGTCCTGCGACGGCCACACTGCCTACAAGCCAAGCTCCAGCTCCAGCTCCAAGAGCCTCGGAAAGTCTTTCAGTCTCTCGTACGGTGACGGCTCCACCGTCTCCGGCACTCAGTACACTGACAAGGTCTCCATCGCCGGCCTCACCGTGAGTTGTGCCCCCTCTGAATACCGACATACACTAAACACTTCTTTTCATCGGACAGGCCTCCAAGCAGACTCTTGGCGCCGCCAAGCAGTACTCCACTGGTTTCGAGAGCTCCGAGTTCCCTGCTGATGGTCTGCTCGGCATGGGCTTCCAGTCTATCTCTGACTACAACGCGAAGCCCTTGTTCCAGTCGCTCGTAGCTGACGGCGAGACCGACGACTCCGTCTTCGCCTTCAAGCTCGCCGACTCTGGCGCTGAGCTCTACATCGGTGGCACGGACGACAGCCTCTACACCGGCTCTTTCACCTACGTCCCTGTCACCCAGGAGGGCTACTGGCAGGTCGACCTTGACGGCGTCTCTGCCGCTGGCAAGAAGCTCGTCTCTTCGACCTCGGCCATCATCGACTCTGGCACCAGTAAGTGGGACGATTTACTCTTTGAGTGCCTGTCTGAACATCGCCTGTTCAGCCTTGATCGTCGGTGACACCGCGTCCGTCAAGAAATTCTACGCCGGTATCTCTGGTGCCAAGTCCGCCGCCAGCAGCGTCGGCGATGGCTACTACACCGGTAATCATTCCTGCTCTTCCTCGCAGTCTACTGTATCTCATCGCTTCACCTCATAGTTCCCTGCGACTCCATCCCCTCGGTCAGCCTTACCTTCGGTGGCAAGAAGTTCTCCGTTTCTTCCGACTCCTTCAACCTCGGCGCCGCCACCTCCGGCTCGTCGGAGTGTGTCGGTGGCATCGTCGGCGAGGACATTGGCATCGACGCTTGGATCGTTGGCGACGTCTTCATGCGCAATGTGTACACTGCCTTGTACGTGCACTTTTTTTCGATGCCCCGGCCGACACTGACCATCTTTTTACAGCGACTTCGGTAACACCCAGGTCGGCTTCGCCAAGCTGGCTTAAAACCGACATAGTCTACATGTACATGTATATGTACCCCGATGTGACTCTATCTGTTTGTTGCACACTACATTTCGATACCCCAACCAATACCATTACTTATATGTCATCAAACCTGCGCCTGATTAGACCACGATTCTTCAGCATTGGCAAGTACGTTGTGCACAGCATGTATGCGATATTTCGATGCTGTTAGGATACCTTGCATTCTCCCTTGCTGTCACGCAATCCTCTGATAGTATTCTTGCAGTCGTCCGACTGCTCAGTTGCCTTGCTCACGCTGACGCCATCTCTCCACACGGAACAGCTGCTTCTTCAAGTTCTTACAGCTTTATAATGCTCGTCGAGCGCACTGTAAAATTGGCCGACAAGATTCTCCCGCCGTTTGTCGCTATAGCCTCAACAAACTGCGATCGCCATGTCTCCCCCGTCGACTTCTACCCTTGACCATATCGTGCATCTGACCCCTCCCGGAACTGTAGAAGAGACTTCGGAACAGTTTCGCAAGCTTGGGTTCAAGTGGGTGTTTCTGGACAGCAAATTTATCATGATCAGTCGCAACTAACGCTGTGCCCTTCAGTGTCGTGCCCGGCGGGACCCATGCTGGCGGTCTCACCGCGAATGCACTCGTTGTATGTGCCTCGCGTTTGATTGCTTGCGCCGCGGGTCGTTGACTGCCTGTGTGAGCAGGTGCTGCAAGATGGTGTGTACCTCGAGCTCATCGCGTTCACGAAGCCTATCTCGGCATACCCGCCCGGCTCCAAGGAACGTCAGCAACGGGGAGCGCATTACTGGGCGACGAAGACCCCCGGTTGGATCGACTACGCGTTCCTCGGCGCTGCGCATTCTTCGCCATCCATCTCGGACATCATCAATGCGCGTGCAAAGAGCGAGCATAGCGGGGTGGAATACCTGCCGGAATCCAATGGGGGAAGGGAAAGGCCTGACGGCAAGGCGCTGAAATGGGTCATCAACTCACCACACAAAAGCCATGGACGCGGAAACGTACCCTTTTTCTGCGGAGACGTGACTCCTAGGGAATGGAGGGTATGCTGCATCTGTATCGACGTCGACAATTCCCACTAAATACGTCTCAGGTGCCCGTTGATCCGCCTTCAAACACCCACCATCCCTCTTCAGCACTTGGAATCGCTCATGTCCGAGTTCTGGCCGAGCCGGAGACGTTCAAGGCGCTATCCAAGCAACTCACATCCGTGATTGGTACGCAACCCGACGTAACATCCGAGTCGGAGAGCATCTGGTCGCTACACACAGTCGGTGTTCCGTCTGCGCAGGCTTCAAGGAACGCTACACCAAAACTTGTGCTCAGCACACCTCGCGACTCCGAAGAGCGAGCGTCTGTGGAATCCCGAGGCGCTGGCATATACGAGGTCGCGTTCTTCGTTGACAAAGGAGGAGAAGCGGGAACTGTGGACACGCCATACGGAAAGATCGTGTGGACGCCTCAATCCTAATTGAATGACACGATACTGTTTTCCGGCATATGCATCACCTGTGTCTTCAAATAAGTATCCGTCCAAGATAATTGTAGCACATACACAGAAGAAAGATTCAATTCTCATTCATCGCCTGCTCTGTGCCTCCCTCTTCGTCATATACACGCAGCTGAACCTCCGTACCATCGTTCTCAACCAGGGGTGACAATCTGACTCCACCTGTGGACACCCGTCCACGGACAGCGAAGTGATCATTGCGATCCCCGATGCATCCCTTTCCTCAGCGGAAATGGTGTTGCGTTGTTTCACGAGACGTACGAGGGGCCCAGTTTTGATATCGGGGCAGCGGGAAAAGTCGACATGTTTTAGGCATCGGGATAGAATGGGATAGGGAGCACCGTCGGCGTGAACGGGTATGGGTCGCGCGAGCGCTTCAAGTATCTCGTTGGCTACACCATGAATGTCGTTTATCCGGAGCACCTTGAGTTCAGGTGCACGATCTAGGATTGCGAGCATCGTGGACGGGGAAAAATGGACTTTGGTGACGGACAGCTCGGTGAGACGCAGGTCTCCCTCGCTCTGCAACATGCTCTGTAGTACAGTCTCCGCGCCCCCTACAATCCCATCAAGAGATACGGACTCCAGAGAGGGCATGTGTGCGATTTGAAAGAGTTTGGCGGGCGCGATACGGCCGGTGATGGAAATCCGCTTCAGATGAATCAGGGGGAAAGGCTCTTCGACGGAGATGAGTATGAAAGTGGTGTTGGTTCCCGAGTCGGCTAGATGCAACTCCTCTAGTTCCGGGTTTGCCTTCAAAACCGCTGTGAAGGAGTCACCGCCGCGGGTGAGCATCATAGAAAGAGTCAAAGTCTTCAGGGTGGTGATATGCGTCGCGATGACGGAACCCTCCAGGACTCTGACGGGCAGTGTCAATCGACGGAGGTTTTTGCAACGTCCCAGGATTCGACATAGCTGCTCGAAAGGTTTAAGCCCCATCTCTGCGAAAGTAGGAGGGTCCAGAACGAAGTCTTCCAGGTCTTCGAAGGCACCCATTCCGGGTCCCAGAGACCGCATCCATGGCAGCAGCGTCATGAGAATCGTGTGGGGCACGACGCAGACGCGCAACTTATCCCACCGTAAGCCGCTCAAATGCTGAGCATCCACCTCCCGACGGATGTAGAGATTCCTAATTTGCTTCTTGGAGCGCTCCATCCAGGTCTTGAACTTCCTGCCAGGCGAGCGGTTGGAAAGACAGAGCGTTCGCCATAACGAAGCAGTATTGATGGCTGCGCTGCGCCAATGCCGACAGACAGCAGAGAGCAAGACAACCGCGGCAGAGTTGGAGTAGACAACTGAGGAGAATATGGTCGCGATGATCTCTACTGGCAATTTGCCGAAATGATATGCGGTCTTCAAAGTATGGGCGGTTTCCGCGTCGAGAATTTGTTGTTTAAGAGCTGCCAACTCGACGCGTTTTCTCGCGTCATTAGGCCGCAGTCGCTCGAGGGCAAGGTCTACCATCGCGGACGCCTGTTTAAATCGGGTAGCACGAAGGAAAAGACGCGCAGAACGGGCGTATCCTTGATATTTGTTGGGTGCGAGGTCGATGACCTTCTTCGCGTCAAGCAAGGCTTCCTTCGGTCTCCCTAGTTTCTCGTATGCAGCTGCTCGAGAGTCATACACGTTGTAGTGGTTGGCACCCAGTTCGATAGCCTAGTGAAGATAAACCGCAATAAATTATCATGAATTGTACCGCGTCTTGCAAGAAAGCACCGCTTACCTGATTGAAGTACGACAGTGCCTGTTCAATCTCGGAGATTTGAAAGCTAGAGACCCCCTTGGAAAATATGGAACTCCAGGACATTTTCCGGATGCTGCAGCGCGTAGCGACGGTGTTGAAGGAGGTAGGAAGGCAAGCGGCGACAAGGCGGCGAGCAGCGAACTGATTGCGCTGTGATGGCGAGTGTCAAAGGGCGGCATTTGCTTCGGCTCGGACTCAAACCACTCTTCCTTCAAAATGTCGACCGAGTGCAGCTCTTTCTCTTGTACCTTCCCTCCATATCCTGGACTCGAGCGTAAACGCGTAGCCACCACGGCACTCGCGCCTGCTGCTTGTCAGCGAGTATGCTCAAAAATGCTATCTTAGACAAGATCGGCCTCTTCGAGGAACACTGCAAGATTGCCGAAGCCGAAATTGAACTACTGCTGGCCGAACGCGAGGAGGTGAGGACATATCTCATTTATACTTCACTATAAGCATTCAGGCTGATGTCAAGCTTTCTATCGGCGCGTAGACACAACGCATCCCTCGGCAGGTTGGCGTGGAAGAATACGCGGCTCTGGCGAAACATGTTCTCGAGAGACAGATTGAAAACGACAAATGCGTGTTCGCGAATGCACATATACGAGAACAGCTAGCGCGAGCACAATCTGAGGCCGTCACGTTGACGGAGCGTTTCAATAGGGTGGAGAAAGACAGGCAAGACGCGTTAACGCGTCTCGCGCGTCTGGAGGCTGAGCTCCAAGCCTCAATATTGAAGGCTAGGCGAGACGAAACTACCCTGAGAGATCGTTTGGCAGTCGTCGAGCGTGAAAGAGCGAATCTAGTTACTCGCTGCTCACAGGCCGAAGCGGCCCGAGATCTGCACTGGCGCCAGGTGCGTTCTCTTAATATATCGCAGGATGCAGAGCATTGAGCTATTTGAATAGGCAGACAAGTTTTATTCTCAAGCGACCGCACTTGCCGCAGAGGCCGACGAGGCTCGAAATGCGAAAATTCGACAAATGTTCCCCGTCGCGTCTTTCCTGGATCCCACATTCGAACCAGAGATATTGTATTTCGATGACCGTAAAATCCTGTACGATGCCATGGCAAAGGTACGTCCGACACGTCTTTGGTATCACATATGATTGAGACTACGAATCTAGGATTATAACCCCAAGTAACTATCTTACCATTCGTTCAATCAGGATTAACGGTTCAACGTCGATTAACATTTCCACGAATAGCTTCTGCTTCGTCAACGTACCACCCGCAATGCTTCCCGTACGACTGATAAACGTAGCGCAGCATGGATACTGCTTTTATCCTGCAGTACCAAAGCCTGAGGATGCTGCGTTTCAACTTATCATCGAGCTTCGCCACGGAGAAGTAAGTGTCCAGGAAGTCTGACCTGTTCGATGACTGACCACGACCTGTCCTCACAGTGGTGCTATTTCGGCCGGTACACTTTAGCTTATCTTCCAGAACATGAAATGCGACTGTCTGAATGGATGACACTCGATGAACAGGTAAGTCCTATCCTCAGCTCGTCCTCAAACAGGTTTTCTTCACGGCTCGATACCCCACTCTGCTGTAGACTAAGATCGCCCATTGTGCGCGGATTGCTGGTCGGGACCTTCCCTCTGGTGTATCCCCGTCATATCCAGCTCAGCTAGAGTTCAAACGGCGGTACGAGATCGGTGAAGGTAGTGTGCCATGCTACAGTCTTCGCTGTGTCGGGTTCGACGTGGAGGTTTATCATGCACTGATTACCACGACAAAGCGTATTGCCTTGGCGAAGCGGCTCGCCAACGCTGGATGAGGGATGTCGCCAGACACAGACAATGGGTCACCCCGAATCGATCTCGGCACGCGCCCGTCAGGTTGGGACACTTGGACTACTTTCTGCTATCATCGCTTTCTTTGTTCTGTTCTGCGCTTTATTATTTGCTTTCTACCCTGCTTTCTGGTCATCCGCCCGTTTTCCTCCTTACCGTGATAATATGTGTTCGAATAATCGCATTGACAGTGCTCGAGGATACCGCATTTCTTGCATCTTCAGTCTGATATCTGTAGGCGACCCAATCGCATCTTCGCGTTTGAAGAGGGCGAGCATGAACAGTACGCTCCCTCCACCGTCTGCTGCTGGGCGCGTTATGCTGACTACGGATATCAACAGTAGGTGTGAACACGTTTGACATTGCTGCAAAATCAAGTACACAAGATTATTTCCAAGTGCCTTTCCCTGCCCAACGACCGCTGAGGTCTTCGCCTGCTTTTCAGGTTTTCGGGGCCCCATTCTGGATCGACTCTACGAATGCATCGACGGTCGTGACTTCATGGGAAAACAGCGGCCAAATGAGCGTCGTAGCCGCCTCGTACGCCTCTTTGGTGAACCCAGCCGTAGCGTCGGTCCTTGTCTGCGTTAGCCTAGCTGCACGCTACTGTGACCAAACGAATCGCACTCACAACATCGTGACATGATATCCGCTGGATTTTGGGAACGGGTGAGTGAGTTTGCTATGTTCGAATGACGAATCGCGCTCACAGCTCCACAGCATAGCGAGCAGTGGCCTCCAGGCAGGTGTTTGCTACCATACCGGCGAGCACTACTTTCTGGATACCATGCTTCTGCAGCTGGTGGTTCAAATTCGTGTTCTCGAATCCGCTTAACGGTCGGAGTAAGTCCCATGCAAACGAAATGGATGGAACGGCTAATTTTACGGACCTACTGTTCCAGTGCTCCGTCGCGACTACATCTCCGTTGCTGAAGTCGGGCTCAAGTCCCTTATAATACTCCGCTCCGAAGCTGCCCAGCGCGAACGCCTGGTGCTCTTTGATGCGCACGTTGCTCGTGGTCGGATGGAGCCAGCCGTCGTAGTCGCCCTCGCGAGTCTGACGGTGCATCGCGTAGTAGATGGGTATCTTCGCAGCTCTAGCGCCCGCTACCAGCGCCTCGATGCGCGACACCGTCGAGACCTCGTTGAGCGACGAGGAAACGCGGGGGTAGAATTTCCCTTGAGGGTGCAGAAACTCGTTGTACGGGTCGACGAGGATGATGGCGGTCCGTTGAGACATGGCTGGTGAGTGATACGGTCTTGCTCGGAAGGATGGCGTATACTTATACTTATACAATGCGATGAAGGCGCAAAGGTACGAGACTCACGTGCAGTGACCTCGGTTCTTAGTAAGACTTAGTAAGTCGACGGCCGATGTGTATATGTAGCTGCTGCGGTTCCTGATACAGCGCAATGTGCGAGCCGGTCGCTCGAGTACGAGCTTGTACGCGTACGGGCCTATGTTGGAAGTGGGAGTTCTGTTGTTGCGCGTTCTCGTGTCTGACCCCACGTGATCCGATGCGACAGTGCCAAGCGCTCAATATCGTCTTCTCCCTTCTGCTGCATCGGTAGACGAGGTTTTCGTTGTGCTCGGCGAGTCCCCTTGCTTTTGCGCTCGTAGTACGCGCATGTTGGCCCTTGTCAAGGAGTCTTACAGTGCTGTTCCTAGTTGCCCACACAATATGTTTCCGAGTCACACAAAATGTTTCATACCCAGAGAAATCTGACAGGTGACAGTATGAGACAAGGAAACAAAAGTTGTAGAATTGATCTGTCTTGTGAGTTGTGTTGTTTTCTTGGCGGTGCATCATTTGTGCAAGTGTAGGCTATAAGTCAGTGGTACTTACTTTCTGCTAGTGGACCTGTCTGAATACCTTACTGAAACATGCTGGCAGTTGTTTGACAAGAGCACTATTTGATTCAATGGGCATATACATCCAGCCTGAGGTACATATCTGCCTAGTATCCATTGAAAATTACAATACTTCTCCAAATACCTTCACAATCATTGCAGTCAACAGCTCAATTGTAATATGTTGCCAACACTCCACTCTTTCCCTAAAGCCTCCTCAAGCCATCTGAACCATCATCAAGAGCAGCAAGGGGATAATAAAGTGGTGTGTGATCCACAATCTCTGTAACAGCTTGAGGTTGATAGTCTATTGAGTTTGAAGTCTCTTGCTGACTCCCACTGCTTGTACCAGTAAGACCAGAGTTGGATTCAGAGTCCTGCGTGTAGTGTGGCCCACTACGATATGCATCCATCATATTTGATATGTTTTTAGGGGGCAATAGTTGGTTTCTGCTGTCACTGTTGTGATCATCGCGTGCAGGGAATACTACCTCACTAAGTTGATGATAAGCCTGCAGCTCCTCATCATTGTATGATTGACCTGGAGAGAGCAAGCATTCAACCCAATATTGAGATAATGAAGTCCATTGGTGTTTACATTCAGAGGTTTTGAACTCTGAGGCTAGGAAACTGCATACAAGATGGAGGATACCATGATCAATGAACAGTTTTGTGAGCCATTTATCAGAGGCATTTGACTCAATCAATGGCAGGAACATTTGACATAACCCCCCACAAACTGCATTTGATACTGCTTGAATTTGTTTGTTCTCAGCTGAGAGCTTGACTAGTGGTTTGAGAGACATAAGTATGCACTTTACAATGTTATCTCGTTCCCTTTCACTAGGCCATTTGAAATGAACTAATTTGACCAGAACAGCAATCTTTTCTTGTGTACTTTCCGGTGAGATCTCTGGGCGTACAAGCCATTGACATAATAAATCTATGTTCCACATAACAGTATTTATGGATTCCCATTGAGTAAAATCAGACTCTGCAAGACCTTTTAAGAAGATATATGTGTATTTTTCAGGCAAATCAAAAAAGGTCTTATGAGCAGATTCTATTGGATGATCCTGTTTAAGCAAGCTTTTATACAACTGGTTTATTGCAATTGTGATTATTCCGTCTGTATCACTTTCTGCTCTTATTTCATGATTAGAATATTGATACTCAAGGATCATTGGCAAAATCTGGGATATATGTGTATATATATTTCTTCTTGATTGATTTAGCTTGTGACTCTCAATCAATTGCTTCCTTTCAATGCTGTTCCTAGAGCTAAACATCTGGATACACATCACAACTTTATACAAGACAACATCATATATCATGTTTCTTGATGCCAAAAGTGTCAGAAAAGACAGTAATATATCTTGTCTTTTCCAGATGTCCTTCTGAGTTTGGATGTCTGAAAGAACATAAGCAAATGTATCTAGGATACGACAGATGGTATCATCACTGAATATGTGATTTGCATCAGATGCAGCCTTCAATAGTTCCAATAGGTCATGAAAAGGGCATGTTTTGTCTGGCTTTGCTACCCAAGATAAAATATATGAACTTTTGTCAGATTTAAGATGATAGTGATATGCTTCAGTGCATATCAACATGCCAAATGAGTCTATATCCCAATTTTTCTGCTGTAATGACCATATACTGTGTTCATTATGCTTGAGAAGTCTCCTCCATAATGCAATCCAGTTTCCAAATAAAAATTCCTCATCACTATGCCCAACTACAAAAGGCTGTTTGTTCTCCAAAAAATATGCTGGGTGATGCCATATGGAGATTAAGGCATACATGTAATCAGTGGCTTCAGCTAGCTTCTTGAACACTGTAGCTTCAGGAGGAATATCCTCAAATCTTTGCCAGAAATCATGGCCTGATGGGGGTAGTTGGACATATGCTTTCTCCACAAGATGATCTAACACATTGTTGTCAATCAACTTTTGGACTAAACTATAGGTATAGTGTAGCTGACAAGTGGATTTTAATGCCAAGTCAACAATCTCCTGTTTTTGTGAGGATCTTAGGAGCCAAGTTATACCATCAATATCCAATTCATATAGTGATTTCTTGATTATTTGATATTCCTGTTTTTCAGGTAAAGCTGAACGAAGTGATTTGTACTGAGAGTGAGCTCTTTGGACAGGCAGTGAAAATTTCCAGTGGTTTTTAGTTGCCATCTGATTATACCAAGAGCATGATAAATGGATGACCTTCCATATGTTGAGATGGATATAGTGCATGCTATGTTGTAAAAGGACAAGTGCTGAGCTTTTATAAGGACAAGAAGCATATACCCATGGCAGTATAAGTGTCACAAAGTAGCAGCCAAGAAATATGGTGATTAATGTTAAAGTCATGGAAGCTACCACTTTGTTTATCTGCCATAGCTGTACAACCAAACCAGTGAAAAAAAGAACAACAGACAGATGCATCAGCAAGGGAAGTGCTGAGATGATGCCTGGCACATGCCAATTGATAAGAGTATTGTATCTGTATTGACGACGGTGTGCATAATCATAAGCTGTGCCACTGCTAAGGCCAAAATTATAAAACAGTAGCCACTGCTTTGCAACCATTGCTGCCACAGCAGCTCCAAGGCTACAGGCCAAGCTTGAAAACCACAAAGTGTTGACCCACACAACTGCACAGGGCAGAGCATACTGGGCTGGATCCTTGAGTCCACTGTCAGGTAAGATTTGAGTTTGGTTCTGGATTGCAGAATGCAATATCTGAGTAATATTTGCCAATAAATCTGCAGTAGTTTGTTGTGGATCAGGCTGCAGATTCTTGTAGAATTCAATGATAAATGCAGTGAGGATAGCAGAAAATAGGCCCGCCTGCCAGAAGGGCATTAATAATGCAGTTAACACTTTTTTGTAGCACTCACAAAGACCAATATAACATCCATATTTTGGTTCCAGCTCATTATGTTGTCCTTATCTTGTTGTGCTGCCTCATCAAGGTAACTCTTCCATATTTGAGCATCCTTGTTGACGCCAGGTTCAAGAAAAGGAACCTCCCATTGAACAGGTTCAGCTGTGTCTGGAAAAGAGGACCTCAGACAATTTAATTGGTGTAGAATTTTGACACTCACTAGGTCGAAAAACCGGAATATCCTTTTTGCCTGGGCTTCCACCATTATATTGGAGAGGTATAGAGATCCCTAGTCCGTTGTGATTCGCAGGCGTTATAAAAGGGATTGACCCAACACCGCTGTCATGATTCGTTTGGTTTGGTGTCGTGTACGCACGTGGAGACTCCGCCGGAATATCAGAGGGTAGTGCTGGCTGCGGTGTGCGCTGCTCCAGACGGACAGGCTGGTCGCTTGGAGATTGAAAGGGCAACGGAGTGGTCGCGAACGCACCGCTGCTAGTTCGAGAAGGATATCCAATCCCTAGATTTAGCTGTGATACCGGCGACACCGGAGATGCCGTAGCTCGGGACGGTGCGCGTATGCCCCAATCGTATTGCTCCCTCATCGCATAGCTTGGCTGCACTCTGCGAGCGGGATCCTCCGCAGCAATCCGCAAATGTGGTGATGCCTCGGATGGTCCGCGTACGTCAATCTGTATATCAAGACTACTAGAGCGCGATTCTCCATGGTCGTCCGCATGAGGACGACGGAACGCCGGAAGAATCGTATCGGTGGCCATCGTGGTCAGGTCGTGGAGAGTGGGTCAAAGAGCGAGACGAGGCGAATCGACGTTGACAGGATGCCTACGCCACGAGAGGAGGAAACAGGCAGTATATGTAGAATTTGTCGAATACAAGGCCAACGAGTCCCAGTTGGGATTCGAAGCGGTTGGTGTTGCACGCCACGTCGCCATACCCCTGCTTGACTTAAAGGGGCCGAGAGGCCAATAGTTGCGTCGCTCGAATTCCTGGTACGCTGGTATAATATAATAGCATCCCCACGGTCGTACATATCTATCCTATTATTGAGCAGCCGAGTCCCAGGCATTCCTTCAAATGAGAAAACTAAACCATCGAAGTACTTAGGGACATGAATACGCGACCGTACTTTCGTAGTGCCATCCTCACTAGAGTAGACGGCCACAGTTGGAGGGCTGTCAGAGAAATGAGCAGAGATGCTACACCAATACCGTAAATATAGGGCACACGAACCTATGACTCGGATGTCACAACCTCGTGTTGTACACATCCGTTATCAGCGGATGGATTGCCACAGGATAACACGAATGTTCCTGGAAGGACAGTATTAAGGCGTTGCCGAATATACGTGTTGTTCGAGTCAAGGCCCAAGAAAACGGTGGTTCCGCATAGCCACTCTACGCGCCTCAACCCATTGAATACCTTGTTAATCAACAGTCGACCAGGTAATCCATCGGGAGGAGTCCGGCTGGCATCGAACGATTCCCACATGGCATGCCTGTGCTTCGGGGGAGCCGTGTCCATGTCAAAATCTGTGATAAACTTGTATAGGAATTTGTGCAATTGCTCGATCACATCGTGACAGGTGAGTGCGACATCTTGGGTTTCCGCCCGTATGTCGATCGTCCACGGGAAAGCGGGAGAGATGATGTGCATATTAGATAACCTTGGGAAGGTTGCGGGCTCCCTCAAGAGGTCCGACCACGACTCCGTAGATAGAGGAAGAGACGGGCGAGCGTAGGAATGAGGGTATAACATGTTCCATTCGATGAACGTTCGACCTTCGTCGTTCGGAGGTAGGAGCAGCGGGTTGATTGACGGTTCGACCAGAACGGCGGATGCGAGGGTCATAGTCAATACAGGACCATCTGTCATATCATATTTGTGACACCTGATGGTGTAGTGTTATT
Source organism: Plicaturopsis crispa FD-325 SS-3 (assembly GCA_000827205.1). NCBI lineage: Eukaryota > Fungi > Basidiomycota > Agaricomycetes > Amylocorticiales > Amylocorticiaceae > Plicatura > Plicatura crispa. Next base: position 1,244,877 of record KN832560.1, on the reverse strand, counting down.
ATATAAAACCCTGGCATGATCCCAAATTGCTAATGCACTATTTTCCGAGTCATGCCGGTCCGATGTTTAATGCATTACAGCTCTGCCCCGGCTTCCCCTGCCCTTCACCGGCTCCTCGGCTTGCCCTCGGACTTTCAAATTTTGTTCACTTCCGGCCTTGCCGTCGCTGCCGTCGCGCACGGACCTGCTTGCAGCTGCTGCCACACGCTGAGATCACGTGACCTCGTTTCGCGGGCGCGCAAAATCGCGTTTGCTTGCTCGAAAAATCATGGAAAAAAAACATAAAATATATTATGTAGTACAGGGGGGTGGGCACAGGCACTCTACTTAACCTAAAATTTCTGCTACTAGATATTGATTGGCCACGGATGGAAAGGATGGCGGGGACGGGGACAGCACGTGCTGGGATGGTGCACACGGGGACGGGCATGGGATTGACATGGATAGACGGGGGCGACGTGGATGTGCAAGATGCGCACGCGAACGGGACCGCGTGCGCCGCGTAGATTGCATGCATGGAGGAGGCGCGTGAGGACGGCGGGCACGGTGATGGGGGGCATGGGGCCGGACGTGCGTGGATGGCTTGTGCGTGGGCGGGGTCGGCATGAAAACACACATGCGGGGAAGGTGCGCACGTGCGCGCGCGCGGACGGTAACGGCGTGGGCGGATTGCGCGTGGGCGAGGGCGGCTTGTGCAGAGAACGCGCATGCGGGGGTGGTGCGCACGGGCGTGCGCGCGGACGGTAACGGCGTGGACGGCTTGCGCAGAGAACGCGCATACGGGGTGGGTGCGCACGGGCGTGCGTGTGGACGGTAACGGCGTGGGTGGAGTCGGCTTGCGCAGAGAACGCGCTTGCGGGAATGGTGCATGGGGCCGGGCGCGCGTGGACGGTGCGCACGAGCGTGCGGCACGGGGACGGTGATGGCATGCGTGGGCGGGGTCAGCCTGCGCAGAAAACACGCATGCGGGGAGGGTGGGCATGGGGCCGGGCGTGCGTGGACGGTGCCCACGCCGTCTCCCTACCCACGTTCCCCTGCTCACGCCCGCGCCGTTCCCCTACCCATGTCCGCGCTGTTCCCGCGCCCACGCCCGCGTCGTCTCCCTGCCCATGCCTGCGTCGTCTCCGCACGGGCGTGTGGCACGGGGACGCTGACTGTGTGGGCGGCTTGCGCAGAGTGCGCGAGTGCGGCGATGCGCACGGGCGTACATGCGGGGACGGTGCACGGGTGTGCGTGCGGACCGTAACGGTGTGGGCGTAGGCGTGAGCGGCTTGCACGAAGGCGAGGTCGGCCTGCGCAAGAACACATGTGGGGACGGGGCGCGGGTGTATGGAGGTGGAGGTGTCGACATGGGTGACGTGGCCTGCAATATCGTCGTTAGCCAATAAACTAGCGGTCAAAAAAGAAAGATAACTTACAAAAGGGTGGGCGAGGGACAAAAAGACACCCCCCGCGAAAGCGCGGGGAGTGTAACGGCGTCGCAGCGTGCTGGGACGCGGACGACGTGGGCGACGATGAGGAGGAAAGGCCAAACGACGACGACGCGAAAGTTTGAGATTTTCAAACTCCGCCGGCTTTCGCCGCGCTGGCTCTCGACGGCGACAAATGCCTTTCCTCGAGCTTCACTTGATGTATTTGTGATCTGAAAAATGTATTTAGGCGTCGTATGTACATTTGGATGGTGTATGTAAAATCCTGAATTTTTTCGAAGGCTGGAAGTGGACAGGGAGATGAGAACATACCAAAAAGTCGCGAACCACCGAGTTTCATACGGTCGTTTCGCGAACAGAGCTGCACCCCTTGATTATTTT
>KN832560.1:1087179-1242475 GCA_000827205.1 Plicaturopsis crispa FD-325 SS-3 | reverse complement strand
AAAATCAAGGGGGACGTATTTTCACTCCCTGAACTCGAATATGATTTTTTTGAAGCAAAATAATCAAGGGGTGCAGCTCTGTTCGCGAAACGACCGTATGAAACTCGGTGGTTCGCGACTTTTTGGTATGTTCTCATCTCCCTGTCCACTTCCAGCCTTCGAAAAAATTCAGGATTTTACATACACCATCCAAATGTACATACGACGCCTAAATACATTTTTCAGATCACAAATACATCAAGTGAAGCTCGAGGAAAGGCATTTGTCGCCGTCGAGAGCCAGCGCGGCGAAAGCCGGCGGAGTTTGAAAATCTCAAACTTTCGCGTCGTCGTCGTTTGGCCTTTCCTCCTCATCGTCGCCCACGTCGTCCGCGTCCCAGCACGCTGCGACGCCGTTACACTCCCCGCGCTTTCGCGGGGGGTGTCTTTTTGTCCTTCCCACTCATTTGTAAGTCTTTTTCTTATTTTTCAACCGTAGCATACTCGCTAACGACAACGCACCAGGCCACGTCACGGAACACGTCCCCCCACCCACACCACTAGTCCCGCTCCTCCCCTCCCACAGTCACCATTTTACCGCCAACCACCCGCGCTCACCCCCGACCGCCGCTACTCGAGCCCCACAGTGCGCAAAGCCACAGCCCCGCGCACACAGCAAGGACGCGCTGGCTCGAACGGCAGGCGTCACCACCCACCGGCTACGTCAGCGCAGGGCGTAGCCATGGAATGGGAAGTAGCGGGGAGCGCGAGGGCTGTCGCAGGCCCGCGTGAAGCGCTAGTCGGCGCAACGACACAGCTGGGACAACAGGGCCGAAAAAGCGCAGCGCGATGCGCAGGCAGGGTGGGCACGGCGTGCAGCGCAAGCGCGAACAGCACGCCGCCGCCTTCAGCATCCCCGCCCGCTCTCGACACTCCGCCCGCCGTCTCCGCCATACCCCTGCGACCGCCCTACACCCTCCGCGACCCCCCTGCACCCTCCGCGACCCCCCTGCACCCTCCGCGATCCCCCTGCGCCCTTCGCGATCCCCTGCGCCCTCCGCGACCAGCCTGCTCAGCCGCCTGCGCCCTCCACTAGCCGCCTGCGCTCTCCGCGGCCCACCCGCCTGCGCTCTCCACCCCTCATCTTGAACTTGTCCACCCCGACGCCTGTCCCATCGGTCGCGTGCCCATCGGTTGCGTTCCCAGCTGTGCACGTCGACGCGCATCGCTACCCGCCGTCTTGGTGTCAGCTGGGGGTGCACTGCGCGTCCTCGGCTCCATCTTTTCAAATATATACTTCATGTACACCTATCTATCCATTCCCTAGTTGCTCAATGATTCACCTTATCCATCTCCTTAATCTAGTTTGTGAGTGAGTGAGCCAGACACCGAAAAAAAAAGCCAAAAAAATCGCGAAAAATAGGTAAAAATATTCGAGGAGAGTTGCGCTGTTGCGCCCATAGTCGAATACATCATGTGACTCCGCCCGATGACCGAGGGAGGGTATAACTGTACACTGGAGGTCCGTGCGCATAACCGGAAAAGTCCGAACACGATTTGGGATGCCGAGGCATACAGTCGAGAAAATTTGAACTCCGAGGGCAATGCCGGGCGGCCGGAAAGCGGCAAAGGAAACCCTGGCAGAGTTCTAATGCATTAATCACCGGATTGGCATGATCCGCAAAATAGTGCATTAGCGTTTTCGGATCATGCAGGACTTTAATGCATTAATACTACATCATCAGCTGTTTGTGAGATATGCAATATAGCGTCGCAAATTCCAAGGCACGCACAATTACCAGCCGACCATTGGCCCATCTGTATCCCTACGGAATCGCGATCTTCTTCTCGTCCGCGGTCACCTCTAGGTCGAGAGAGCGGGATGCGTGGGTAGATTATAGTCGGATTCGGACCCAATACAATGTACGGGACACCACCGGGAGTAGGGCCCTGTCCTGCGACAGAGATGAGGTGCGTCGTATAGCCGTCGGGTAGTTCGCTCGGAAGCGGTGGACCCCGACCAACTCTCACTGAAACAGCACTATTGTCTTGTGTCATACGGGGGTGAGTGACATGACTATCTCGCCCATGCACGACAGACGGAGGCGGCCTTTGTGTTCGAAGGCCGGAGGTGGACGGGCCTGCGGTTGATTGATTCGACGTTGACAATATCCCGGCTCGATGTGTCGGGGAGTCGGCATACGAGATATGCAAGCGATCGAAACGATTCATGGTCTCTGGGAGGTGCGGAGACGAAGCTGACGAGAGCCCCGGTGGGGAGCGAAGGATGGATTGAGTTGGGTAAGTGCGAGAACGATCTGGTAGTGGTTTCGACATCGCGAGTGGGACTGAGATAGCCGTAAGAGTAGGGCGCCCCAAGATTTCGTTGTGTTTTGTACTAGGACTAGGCGCGAATAGCGATACAATGGGTCACAGAGTAGCCTGGACGTGTTTTTGTTAGAATTGACAATAAGCGAACAGTAAAGCTCACATCTACCCACTGCTAAGTCCCGAGCGCAGGATTAAGACTGATTTATCTACGAGGCTCTTTGGACGGAAGCTTGCGTACAGCGGCAACACTGGGTAGAGCGGTCGAAATTGTTGGAAAGATGGTAAATTATACAGTGCGAGTGTATCGAGAATGGACTGCCGCGCAAATGTCAGGCATCGTATCAAACTTCGCATATATACCGACTTGCCTAACTCTTGAAACAAAAGACGGCAGATGCAGCGGGTTCTAAGGATGACAATACGATGGCGGTGATAGCAGAAGGACTAGAAATACACGAGCAACTTTGGTGTATGTGCTCGATGGCAGACAAAAGAGTCGCGTCAGTCGCGCGGTTGCCTCGGACCGCTTTCGACTTTGCGACTTATTGCTGTTTTCAACTCAGAAGTCGCGCGGGAAAATTGAGCATTTTGGCGCACGGCGCGTCGTCCTGACGCAGTCATCTTCAAACACGAATATCTCCACAACGGCTGGTCTTTTCTCGCTAATTCAAGTTGATCTGAGCTCGTCTCGTCGAAGCGCAGAGCATGGTACCCAGGATGCACGAAAAGCGCGAAAATTCGAGCTTCGGCCTCTGGTGGGCCTCGTACCGTCTCGAACGCAAATTACACACGACGGCGACGCTCAGCTACTCCAATTTGCGGTTGGGCCTACTCGGAGGGATCATGGGTAGGGCAAGGTGGTGGTTTGGTGATGAGAAAATGTATAAACGTCTCGGTCTCGGTGCGCCATGTTACATCTTGACATGCATGGACTGCAAACTGAAGCATCTTCGTAAAGAGGGCACCTTTCTCGTCAATCCAAGCTGCACTGGCCTCGCCTTTTTGGCCTGAAGGTCATGGCATCCAGGAAGATCACAAAAATGCAGCACTTCTAGTCAAACCGTGCGGGAAGCTATGTGCCACTTCAAACACACATTGCATACGACACTGACATTTCCAAACTCGAATTTTGGGTGGAAGACCCTTGGATGGACTATACACAGAGCCTGGTAAGTGTTTCTAACTGCTTGGCACAGAGCTCGGGCTGATGATCTACATTCTGCCCGTAGTATGCTGACTTTGGATGTGTAACGGTGTCTACCGGCTTCATACATGCCTCTAGGGTGATGACTAGCACCGCGCTAGCCTCGCACAAACTTCATCATGGCATGTCGGGTGTCCGAGGAGGTGTGTGCGATTGCTATTGCCTCTTTTTACCAGTTCTGACCCCATTCCTTGCCCGTAACAACTCTATAAGTCCTTCGGGGCTCCGGGAACGATTGCGCAGCAACTTTAAGGGCTGGCAAATATCTCGCTCGGTGCTTTCAAGTTCGCCGAATCGATGCCGATGGTTTATAACACATAATCACTGGTTTCATGCGAGCAAGGCGTATAGGTTGACTCCGAACAGCTGTACATCCTTCGGACATCGTAAATACCCTTCCAGCATGTGCATTTTACATCTAGGTAGAGTTTAGGACAAGAATACAATGACTGCATTATGTCTATCATTCTGTAGATGTTTCGAAGGGTGAAAGTTGCGACATCACACCTGTAACCATTCATTCACACCGAAAGTAGAGATCCAAACCACCACCCTGCCCTACCCACGATCCCTCCGAGTAGGCCCAATCGCAAATTGGAGTAGCTGAGCGTCGCCGTCGTGTGTAATTTGCGTTCAAGACGGTACGAGGCCCACCGGAAGCCGAAGCTGAAATTTTCGCATTTCTCGTGCATCCTGGGTACCATGCCCTGCGTGTCGACGAGACGAGCTCAGATCAACTTGAATTAGAGAGAAAGGAGTAGCCGTTGGGGAGATATTCGTGTTTGAAGGTGACTGCGTCAGGACGACGCGGCGTGCGTCAAAATGCTCAATTTTCCCGCGCGACATCTGAGATGAAAACAGCAATAGTTCTCTGCTCGTTTGGCAGATTTTCGCACTCCTAACCTTGACTATCTCGAAATTATTCTCATTGTTGACCATTGCATCTAAGATATGCCGCATCCACACTCATCCAACGTCACATGTTGTGACACTTTGTGACTTGTAAGTGGCCGTTTGGTGGCGAAAACCTTGTAGCAATTCAAGGAAAGCCGAAATAAATATTTGGGAACCACAGATCTGTAGGGCTGTGTCTAAGCTCGCCGCTCATGTACTTTTATCTCCGGTTCGATTTGAAACGCGAAAAACCTGGTGTTTCTACGAAAGGGTCAGCCTCGAGCAACTTTCCGCGTCGGTTATGTCTTCGTTCCAGACGCGATGGGGCACTTCTCGTACAAAGGAAAGACTATGTATAACGGGTAAAAGTACAACGAGATATGAGTGAACAAGCGCGATAGCAACATCAGAGTACAGAATAGCAGAGTACAAAAAACTTGAAAGCAGCAATCCAAACATGGCGTCCGAGAAGATGATCAACAATGAGACATCGGTAAGTGTCCATCCTGAAACAATAAGGAGACGAGAAAAGAACAAAACAGTCACATACTTAAGCACTAGAACTTCACTGACTCCAACGTCTCCATGATCGAGGCAGGGAGAACACGGTGCCCGGAGTATTTCTTCGCCGCCCACGCTGCCTTCTGGCCATCGAGGCCGATCCGATATGCGTCCATGAAACGCAGAGAACGTCGCGCGTATCTGCGAGGATTGAGATTTACTTAGTGTACAGTTCACGGAAGCAAGATTGACTGCTTACTTGCGCATAACTTCGACGGATACGGTTGCGAGACAGTTGACCAGATTTGTGAGCAAATCGGCCTCCTTCGAAGATGTCGGATTGAGCCGATAAGTGCGCTTCGCAGCTCCCCAGCATTGCTCGATAAAGTTGAGCTCGCAGTGGAACTTTGGGAGGAAAAGCACGCGAAAGCCTTCGGGTTCGCATAGGTATTCCAGAATAGACTTTTCGTTGACAAAGTCGGGCTGGTTGTACAAGACACGTCTGCAGCAGCAGGCGGTAGCGCCCTTCGGGCACTTGAAGTTTCTGCATCCGGCGTTCAGCCTGGCTTCCTTGATGAATCCGCGTTCTTCTAAGATGACCTTCATGCCTTTGAAGCAGCCGGCGTCGTCGTGATCGGGAGGGAAATAAAATGCCTGGGGCTTACGGTTTGGACCGTGATAACCGTCTCGCATGTTGCGCTTCACCTTGATGACCTTCCCGTCCGTTCCGTGTACGAGATTGCCGTCTGCGTCCGTGAGATTGACGACTACGCCCCAGTTCTTGTCGTACTTCGAGGTGCCTTTGGGCATTTTGCGTGCAGATAGAGCATCGTCGGCGCGTTTGAGGTGGGTTGTTGCATTATCGAAGATTAAGACGTGCTCCTCGTCCTTGTAATGATCTTTGAGAATTTGCATTGCAACCTTCGTCTGCGCGACGATGTCGTCGCTCGTGAAGTAACCCTCGCGGTTGACGCCGGCCTTGAACAAAACACGCGCCTTCTCTGTCCCGTCCGGCGAGGTAAGCCATCCATAGTCAGCCGAAACAAAGTCCGAGACCATCAGTGATGCTCCCTCGCCTTTGGCTCGTGGAACCGCATTCTCGTCCTTGTGAACCCAGCGTGTTGTCCGTCTGTCATTGGCGTAGAACGTCGACTCGTCTTGAAACCATGCGACAACTGGCTTATTTCGAGGACGTGGTCCACTGGCAACGATTTCGAGGTTGTCCAAGGTCCAGGCACGCATTCGATGCTCAAGATCCGTGATAGCAGGCAGGAAGACATGTTGGCGAAAGTAGACGACGTCTTCACGTTCATGACCATCGACAAATTGGCCAGACGGGTTCTTCGTCCATCGGTAGCCCATGCGTCGCATCCAGCGCTGAGCTGTTGCCAGTGAGATCGTCTTCTTCATTTGAAAACGCTGCTTGACTTCCGGGCGGTCCAGATAGAACACGATGTCGAGCGCCTTCACGTACTTTCCAATACTCTGCAGATGCAGGGCTATCTCGTTGGCCATATCTTCGTCCTCCAACGCAGAGCGGTTCCACGTTCCGTAGATGTTGACCGGGAGCGTTTCACGGTCGGAGATATATGCTCTGGTCCATTCACGAAGGCGTCGCGCGAACCAAGGGCCGCGTTGAGCTGCATGCGCAACGTGCAAGGAGGCCGCGATCCACCGGGCGTCTTTGGTACCCGTCGATAAGCGGTGAGAATCGTCGGTGTAGATGTGGAGGAATGATCGCATCCATTCCAGGCGTGTACGAAGGAGAAGGTCGATGTTCGGGACCTTGTATCCGCGGCCGGTCTTGCGCGGGGGCTTCAGCTTCAATCGGATGTCAGCGAAGGCTTTGCGTGCATCTTCGAGCGTCGGTGGAAGGCGCAGATGGATGCTGTAGTCACGTCGCGCCCGGTGTTCATCGACATCGCCAGTGTGACTCGCGTAATCGTCGTCATCCCCGCCGCTGCTCAGGCTGACATCCGAATCATTACTGTCGTCGTAGTCTTCATCACTTGCTTCATCGTCTGTTTCCTCGTGATCCTGAAGAGCTGTCTGCCAGTGGGCAAGCGGTTTTGATGCAGTTTTTGAAGGTGCAGGAAGTCTTGAGGTCACGACAGCAGCATCCGGCTCGGACTCAAGCCAGAAATTGGTGCCCGTCGCGTAAGTCTCAGCGTTATTCATCGGCTCGTCTTCATCTTCGATACTGACTGCATACACATTGGGAGCACGAACAGCATTCTGGGCGAAGCTGGTGTTCATGATTGCATCGAGCACGAATGAAGGACAGCCTGAGGGTGTTGTGTGGACAGGAAGGGGAACTACGGTGGACAGGTGTGTGGCTAGTACTGATCTGGGTGATTCCGGGAGGTTCCTGACATCGACAAATGGCTCCAAGCGCTGCGATATGCTATGCGAGGATGAAGGAGACGGCGACGAAGGACACGGTGCTGTCTCTTCAGCCTGAGGTGCCGTCTAACCAAGCATCTATATGTGAGCCTTTCTCTTCTCGAAGTGCAGTGCTAGTCGTGCTCACCGGATTCTCCTTTCCACCAGACTGCACCAAGCTGCGTACTACTCCTCGAATCTTTTTCGCGGCATGCTTGCCTAGGTTTGCGATCGGCGAAGCCTTGCGCTTCATGTCGGTGATGGCCGCGACGAAGACGCGTCGACGGCCGTTCTGCGCGTCTCGAGGCCGTGGGTTGTGTCTTTGGACTCGACTTGGGACTCAGATTCTCGGGTAATGACAATTCTAAACAGACAGTTCTGTCTCGTACTTATCTACGTAGCTCTCAATAATTTTTTTGTCTTACTTCGACCGTGCTTTCGCGTGAGGATGTCGCCGCAGTGCAACGGCACTCTTTTCTGGATAACGAGCGTGACAAGAATCTCGCCGTGAAACCGTTGGTGTCTACTTTCAAAATATCAGGTCATGCTCAATTTTCCTCATTAAAAAAATATATTCGGTCTATTACAAGAAGAGAACCGTGGCTATAAACTGCTGGTTCCCGTTTTCTTCATTCTTGTCTCCTTCGCTTGGAAAAGGTCCACCGGTGTCGAAAGACGGTAAAGTCACACCGAGCACGTGGCGTTGGATGAGTGTGGATGCGGCATATCTTACCAGCGCTGAGATAGCGACGGTTTACCGACAGCGTGCTACCGCAGTGCGTGACACGTTGAACAGAAAATCGATTGGAGCGCTTGGTCTCAGCCCCAGAATGCTTGCCAGCGCTTCGCTCCTGTGCAAGAGGATGTCCCACCCGTTCAGCTGCGAGGATGCATCTCATCGCATGATCGTGGTTAGCATTGAGCAGCCCAGCAGCTAACGACGGTGCGTCAATTGATATATCGCTTCAGCTCTGTGTGAGACGACTGATATTTGAGCCCAAGCAGTCTCAATCACCTAGATATGTAACCCAAGTTACGACCGAACTTTCAACGAGTTCAAATTAGTGTGCTGCATCCGTCTGCATGACTAGGCCCCCGGAAGCTCCTGCAGGGGTAAGCGAATTTTTTGCCGAAATTCGACCCTCAAATCCGCAATTTTTTGGGCCCAAAATCTCCCCAAATCCGCTATCTGGGAGTCTGGGACTGAGTTACGCATGCAAAAACCACGTGATGTCGCGACTTTTCACGAAAACTTGATTTTTTTCCTCGTCATCCCTCTAAAATCAGCTTGAATTTGGCTAAAAGAGAAATCGGCATTATGACCCAAGCCCATCGTCGCCAAATTACAACTTGCCGCCCTTCCATAGACATAAAGTGCTGTCACAGAGTCTCCTGGAATCCGCTATGTGGGACAGGGTTTTGACCTCGAAGGGTCTAAAATCCGCTATTTGAGGACATAGATTTTCGATTTTTCGCTCCCTCAAATCCGCTATTTCGTCGCCTACCTCTGCAGGAGCTTCCGGGGGCCTGCATGACTTTTGCGTCGCACCCCAACGGATTTATCACATCCGACAGGACATTGAAGCAGCTTTTTGTCTCTAAAGGAAATCGATATGTACATGCCATAGTGCCTGTGCAATTTAGTGCGTCTCGTCTATCATTACTTGGACTCGTGCTGTTGGTAAAAGGTTTACTGATTATCTCCCATTATGTTCGCCTTCAACCAAGGCGCCGATGTCTTGGTGGACAGCCCAAGTTATTTTCTCGAACGGCGTACGGGCCCGAATCAGAACTGTGTATGCTAGTCAAACACATGATACGCGTAAGTCCTACTCGAAGAGTCTTTTCAAGCACAAAAATGTTCGCTCGTCAGCTATCTTTTTCAATAGCCATTTCGCGAGAAGCGCGCTGCGGGCAAATCCTTCAGCCACTTTCACAGCAAATACTACGACAAATGAATCAGAGCTGACCTCAGAGGCCGCAGACTGACTTGTCAACCTGCGTCGCATTCGCCTGGACTATGCCCAGATCACCGCCCTTCCCGTTCGTCAACGCATTCATCGCCTCCAGTGACAGGTTAAACCCGTCGTCGGCTTCGTCGATGGCCAACACCTTGATACTGGTCGTATTGCCACCAGCGCCCGAATATGTGAGGTTCCAGCACGTCCCGCAGCTCGGTGAGTCGTACTCCGTGATGGCGGACGCGCCGCCGATGTACGGGAAGCTGGGCAGCGAACCGTATGTGGTGTATTTTGGCTCGAGGCTGCCGGAGCATATGACGGTGTCAAGGGATGCCGACTTGTTGTCGTAGACGCTGTCCCATGACACTTGGGCCGCGAAGGCGAATGCGGGGAGGAAGGCGAGGGACAGTGCGGCTGCGGGCGACGTGAATTTCATGTTGGGCTGGCGGACGGGAACTGGTATGTGAAATTGGACAGATTTTTTCGTGATGAGGACCTTGAAGGCTGATCCAATGCTTTACAGTCGACGGGAAGGTATGCTTTTATATTGTTCTGTGCGGTTGATGGATCGATTCGGCGGACTGTGTTGCTTTCCCGCTTCCGTGCTTCATGCTCTGGGCAATCCCACAGCGGATACATTACCTAGCTCCGCAATGTATGCAAGAACACGAAATGGAAAGTTTCCGGCAATATCGAGGCAGCTCCAGTTCTTTCGTAGCCAAGGATCAGTCATCTGCAGCGGCAACTTCGTACGAGCTCCAGTGCTGCTGTCATGTCCAGGCTAACTCCTAGCGGTTCTTTTCTTCGTCGGGCGCGTCTCTTGATCCTATTCATGTCTCGTGGTTTCTTTCCAATTTGACTTCTGGTCATGGGAATGTGAACAGTGTGGGCAGGCCATATTCTGGACTCCCGCCTTCGCTCATAACCCGAATGTGGGCGGGTATGAGGATGTGGGCAACACATGCTTAGACTCGTACTTCCATTGCACTAGTACTTCCTCAGCAGAACTTGCTAGAACCTCGTCTACACGGACGTCCACCAACTACTAGTACTACGCTCATAAGGCAAAGTTGCGGACTAGATGACCTAGAGCTCTACAAAAGCATTCATATTCTTCAATCAAGGTAGTTACTTGATTCATTACATGGCACGAGCACAGAAGAAATGCAATGAGATCAACGAGAGACGCTTAGCGTGAGCGAAGAACGTTTTTGTCTAGTATCATCTCGACAGTTTACCTCCGATCGTACCTCTCGCGCGAACCAGCCCTTCTCCGATAACGCTCCTTAGAATCGTCCCTTCTCCGCTCACGAGAGTCGTCTCGCGCGCGAGACTGGTGTGGCGGAGAGTCGCGACCGTTTCGTGGACCGCGCGGGGGCGGGGGTAGGGAGTCGCGCGCACGGGGTGGTGGCGAAGGGCGTCCATTTGCAGGCCGATGCTTAACGTCTCGCGGAGGCGGCGACGGCGAATGGCGCCGGCCGCTACGGGGAGGTGGCGAGGCATCACGGGCGCGGCGGCGCGGCGGAGACGCAGAGGCATCGCGGCGCCGGCGCGGGGGTGGAGACATGGAGACATCACGACCGCTGCGAGGTGGAGGCGAGAAGTCACGCGGACGACGAGGCGGGGAGTCTCCGCGGGGGCGTCTTGGAGGAGAGTCGCCACGCGTTCGTCTCGGCGGCGGGGAGTCTCCGCGGACACGGCGAGGGGATTCCCCGCGTACATGGCGGGGAGGTGGGGAGTCGTCCCGAGCGCCGCGTCTAGGGGGCGGGGGAGAAGGAGAGAGCGAAGCGGGACGTCGGCGCCGGGGCGGGGAATCGTCCCGAGCACGCCTGGGTGGAGGAGAGGCGTCGCGAGCGCGCCTTGGTGGAGGAGAGTCATCCCGAGGACGCCTTGGGGGCGGGGACATCGAAACGTCACGCCCACGGCGTGGTGGCGGCGTCGGCGAGCGGCGGCGTCTGCGGGGTCTGGAATCCTCAGACGAATCCGAATCCGAGTCAGAGTCAGAGTCGGACGAATCTGAGGAGTCATCCGACGAAGAATCGGAATCAGAGGAGGACGAGTCCGCTTCCAACATTGCGCGGCGCTGTTCCATGATGAGGCGCGGGGCATTCTAGAAAAGGATCTAGAGTCAGCAGCGACCGTGGCAGGTTAGATGGGCATACACACCTTCAAGTACTCGCGCATTTCCTCGGTAATGACACCCAGCCCGATGCTCGTGAAGTAGTTGATAGCGAACCGAGTATTTTTGGGATTGTCCATCGGGAACATGCCGCCGCACGCCCTCTTCACCTCCTCGTCCTTGAACCGTTCGGCGAGCGTCTTCAAACCCATGGCCTCCATCATCTCGCCCATCATAATCTTGATGAAGATACGACTAGAGCTCGTCGTATCCTCCTCATTGATGTGCACACACCCGAGCACGGCCCACGAAATCGCGTCCGATGCGAACAGATGCCCAAAGAAGCGAGCGATGTTGCGTAGCCGATTTGTCTCGTACCGATGAACGGTGGTGTAGTAGTTGCCAAAGGCCGTTTCGAAGCAGTCGGTCCATACACGATTCAGCTTTGAGAACCGCTCGCCGATGAGCCCGTAAAACGTCGAGTACGACCGCTCTTGCGAGCAACACTCGATGATCATGTTCGCCATTTCAATCTACTGAGATTTTAGCGTATGCGATGAGCAGTATGCAGAAGCACGTACCTCTTGACCTTCCGGGAGCTGTACCTTTAGCAATTTGTGGACGGCTTCCTCGTAGTTGAGTGCATTCATAATCGACAGGTATATGATACGGCGCAGGTTGACCAGGTTAGTTTCGGTGCGGTCCTCGATGCCCTGCTTTTCTTCTGCAGCTGTTGGAATCGTTAATTGTATTTCGATTGTCCGTGACCAAGAACATACCTTGCTCCTCGTCTTCCTCATCACTATCCTCCTCTGACCCGGACTCGTCATCGTCATCCTCGCCCAATATTTCCGTTTTGATGGCTTTGTACTTATCCTCGTTCTCCAGATAGTTTGGGTCGAACTTGAATATGTCTGTTTCAAGGATCAGCAGGTGTATTCAAGACGACAGTAGACTTGTACTCACTCAGCCCTTCCTGTATCTGCAGATCCTCCTCCAGCTGAATCTGATGTGTGATCTGCTCGTCTTCCTCGACCAAATCAAGACCCTCGGGCAGGATTGGGTTGTCTTTGTACTTGTCCTTCCGCACCTGCATGAGGACCTCGATCATGTACTGCACACGCTGGCTGATGGCACCCTCGTTGAGCACTGCTCTGAATCGTTCATATATGCTCGCGTTCGCCTTGGGGGAATTTTCGGATAGGAACGCGCCGACTTCACGCGCGAAGCCGACAGCGATTTCAATCGAGTCGTCGGTCGGTCGTTCAAGAAGCAGGACGAGTATAGATAGAGCCAGAATTTCATGGGCTACGCCTTGGTTGACGAGGTGAGCGATAAAAGTCGTCGTAGAATGGCATATAATCTGAGGCCATGGTCTTAATACGACAATCGAATAGAAGATAGCGAATACTACGTACCTTGTCGTTTCTCTTGAACGCTCGTCGAAACTGGCTTATCAGCCTGGTCAGCACTAGCTCGCCCACTTGGGGAAGTTTTGTGTTGATGATGGCCACCAGCGCAGCAAACACGGGCGTAAAAGGCAAACTAGCCGCCTGCGCCTTCATCACGCTCCGCGCAAACAAGCCTCTTCCCCTGATTAGATTCTCCGCAAACAGCTCCGGCACGACGTCCTTGATGTTCGCAATGTTGACCCTGTTCACGATACCGGTAATGGACTTGCGTAGGGCGTCCCACGACAGACGCTGGTACTCCGGGCTACTTTTGTCGCCAGACGCGGCCTGCTGCAGAGCACGCAGGCGTGCAGGCGGCATATAGACACCGCCTGAGCGCGTCCCACCGAGCTTTGCGAATTCTGCCTGCGCGTCGAATTTAGTGACCTCTTTGCTTTTTTCCGATTTTTCGAGTTCCAACTGGGCAACACGGGCAGCTAGCTGGCGCTCTCGCTCAGCGCGTCGTACGGGGTCTGCATCCTGGACCCTCGGGAGCTCGACGTGTGCTTTTGGGGAGTGCGAACGACGGCGACTGGTCGGAGGAATGCCGTCTACCTCTGACGATGGAGATTGCGACCTGAACCGACATTAGTTTCTGGGACAAGGTGTAATGATGTCTTTCATCTCGACGCACCTTTTCCGTTTCTGAACGAAAGCGTCAGTTGTTACAGAAGGAGACACAGCAGCTACAGTCGACATTTTGTGCAGGGTATCACTGCACAACTTCAAGTTGCACTGTGCAGAGTCAAGGACGGCGCGGCCAAGGCCAGTTATTGACCGTGCGAATATTCTGACCCGTTTTGGACCACAGTCCTTCCTCGCGAGTCGCGCCGCGCCGCGCCCTCCTCTCCGAGATGCGACGACAACGTCTGCTTGAACTTGGCTTGAACTCACTTAATTCATACCTGTTTTCCAAAAACTGTCAAAAGTAGCTATCGCCGCTCTCTAGAGGAGTCTGACGCTAGGCGTCATCGAAATGCCGAGCTCAATATGGGTCTATTGCCTGGCTACTTGAGGCTTGAAAGGAAGTTAAACGAGGGCGGCGCGAGTGCAACAGCTTCGGAGTCGCCACAGCGCACCCTTTCTATTGAGGATGATTCGCGGATTCGAATATACTGGTGATTATTCTTTTCTCGATATATGAGTGGGTGTCCCCTCAAATCACCCATATCTTTTCAGCTTCAGGAATTTCTGCGCGAGTGACGGATGTACCGACTCTGCACGCGCCATTTATAGGTCCGTGCCAATGGCGCATTCTATGTCTACGTTTAACTGGCCAAGGAGGAAGGGCGACCCCCGTGGTCCACTTTCACCTTTAACTTCCTCAAGAAGCCCTCTGGTGTTTCCCCCGGGCCAACGACAACTAAGAGCTGTAAAAGAGCAACTAGGGCAACCGCACCACATCAGGAAAATCGAGATAGTGGGACGAGCAATAGGCCTCGTCGCAGTGCGCATTCATCGTCTTGCGATGCAATACTGATACGATGCTGATCGTATAAGTCAGAAACACGTCCCACTCCACGCTCGCGTCCCTCAGTGTCATTATCGGATGAAAGGGCAGGACCGTCGTCTGTGCGACATGAGGAGCAGGGTCCTGAGCGCAGATCACCGTCGGTCATTAATTTCGATTAGTGACGATGAAAATGAGGCTCCCGTCAAGATCGAACCTGAGCTTGATGAGTATGTTGAGGACCGTAGAAAATCATTGGTGAGCGTCAATTTAAGGTCTGCGATCGTTGGTGCGAGTTGTGCTCACGATGGCTTATAGAAAGAACTCGAAGCTGTAAAGAAAGTGGAAGCAAACCTACACAAGGAGCATCTACAAAAAAACGGGCTGACAGCCTGAAGAAAATTAAGGCAAGTTCATAGCATCTTGTGATCCTACGTTTCAACTTACATTTTTACACCATGGCCAGCGTGAACTCGAAACTCGTAAGAAGCACATCGAAGAGCTGCGCCGGAAGCTTGGCAATAGTTGATCAATCGTGCTATATTCAATGGCAACGATGACGGCCTTGGCTACCTCGTCGGTACTTCAGTGGGTGCTGCCCATTCGTTCTTCTTGTGTCTCTTGCATCTTGGGATGATTTGATAAATGTAACATATGATTGCGCTGCCCACGAATTGAAACAGGGTCGCAAGGGTCTTAGTTCAGTATGCTCGTATATGAATGATAAGTTATACACATTACTCTACATTTATGAGGCTGTCATAAGATTCGGAGTGGCATCATGGTGAGCGCAATACAACCTGATTGGCATGCAAAAGTTACAACTGCATACATGGACGTACTGTTCACTGGCTAACACCCCAATCCTGGCCAAACATCGCGTTGCTTTCGAGCCTTTCATTGAGCAGCTTCTCTGCCGTGCTGACACCAGCCACCGGAAGTCTCAGCTGGCGATCGCTGTCCAGCGGGACGTGCGACGGTAGGAGACCGCACTGTGTCAATGCTGTGCCTTGATCCCTACAAGGAGTCAGACAGTACTCGGCGAGAGAAAAATACGTGCATGCACATACCACCAGATGTGCTCTGCGAAAAGAGTAGGAATGAATGAGCGGAGGGTATCGTGGCAGAAAGTGGTTGTCCTTACCATGGTAAAGGCGGTCACCTCGAATATTCACGACTGCAATGAAGGGGATGGCGAGCACCTTACCCGTCGGTGGCACCCCGGGCAAACTATAGACAACGTGTATTTAGTATGGGTGGAGATACGAGATAGAAGAAGAACATACAGCCAATCAATCTCACAGTCGTGGTCGCATCGGTATACGAATTCATCGACGACGCGGTCGATGCCAATCGTACGCGAGACGAGCTCCATCGAGGTGTTTGACGGGTTTTTGAAGATAAAGTGATCGCGATAGAAAGCGGTTAGCGCTGCGCGTCCAGTGCCTCCTGTCATCTGAAGTGAAAGTAAGAACAAAACGCAAAGCAGCCACGGTGTCGCTTACCGTAGGGACGTGATTGACATATGGTTCTGCCTTAGATTAAAAACGCGTTAACTTCGATCTACTATGGAAAGCTGGGTACTTACAACCATGGTCTACCGAGAAAGTCAGCTACAGCACACAATTCGAGAGAGTGACACACATACGCCCATAGTCTGTGCAACACTCCGCGCCTCAAACTCAAAGTAAGTGTGTTCATCCCAGATCGCCTCCAAATCGAACCAGGGCCCGTCGATACGCTTCTTGAGAAATGTCAAGGTGCGCGTGTGCGCCAGTGCCGCAGAAGACGGCTCAAACGCGTCGGCGTGAGTGGGGAGAACGAAGAACGCACTAGTGGCGGGCGGGTAACTGAATGAATCAGGCCCCGGGGTGCTAGGCGAGCAGGAATTTGGTAGATGCTGCTGTGTGGGCAAATGGCTGGATGGCCATGGGCTTCCATATGAAACGAAGGCGATGATAGCAGGAAAATGTGGTGCGCATGCTACGAGGGCGTCGACGACGGCGGGATCATATACTGTTGGCCGGATATATATATCAGTGTACGGACAGCTTCAATTACAACGACCATGCATACCCAGAACGCCGAACTTGTCCTTAACGTCCACATCATCTCTTTTCTGCAGCTCTTCGATCGCGGTGGTGATGGCGTCCGCAACGTCGCGCTTATCGACTGAAGAGTCGATGCCAACCACCGCAAAGCCTTCTTCTGCCCACTTCTGCACAGGCGCAGGATCGAGTGTATGCGCTCCAGGACCAGATGGAGACGCTGGTAGGAAGCAAATCAACCCTGGGCCTTTTCCTCGGCGCGAAAGGGGTGGCTGCAGCGTAACACCCGTGCAGAGTTGTACCAGAGGTGCTGAAGGCAGGGGTACTGGCTGTTCGAGCGGTGAGTTGGGGTCATACTTTGTGGGTGCCATTTCGAAATTCAAGCTGTTCCAGGAACGTTATTCGCACAATTCGTGTTATAGCACCTTTCCACGGAGCCATTTTGCGTGCCCAATATTTGACGAGGTCAGAAAAAGTGACGAGCCCAGTTTGCAAGAAACGGAGGCAAATTTGCAAAACCCGCTCTTGCCGCCTGCGTACATGCTCTACCCAAGGTCAACCTCCCAATGCCGCCCGGATGCTTCCAGGTAGCTGTCACTCTCTGTCACTGTCCGAGAAATGCCACTACGGGATTGAGTCTCAGTTATTCACCGAAGCCTATCTTCCCTATCCAGGGGAATGTGCTACCACGCCCACGGTGGCGCCCCGCTATACAAGAGAACATGGACATGGACTCGCTGCGAGAACAAATCCAATAACTTTCCTGAACTTGAAGCCCCGCTATGTCTCCTGCACCCTCGGAATTCAAGCAGCTCAAAGTCGCTGGTGAGCTTGAATTTCTCTTGCCACTAGATAAACATGCTCAGCATGTGCATTGTCCCAGTCGTTGGTGGCGGTCTCGGAGGTTTGAGTGCTGCTGTAGCCCTGCGGAGAGCGGGTCACATCGGTAAGTATTTTGGTATGCAGAAGAAGCTCTATACTAACCAGCGTCGTGGCTTTAGTCTCGATTTATGAACGGCGTGATTTCGCGGCAGAAGTTGGAGGTGAGCATTCACCGTTCGCGGATGATCGGAGAATTCTAATTCTGTGTGGCAGCCTCCATTAGCTGCGCTGCAAACGGTACTCAATGGCTCCGAGAATGGGGAGTCAATATTGAGTTAGGGAAGCCCATTGTGCTGCTCAAGCTCGTCATGCGAGATTGGGCCGGCAAGATCCTCAGCAAGTACGACCTCACGGACTACGAGGCGAGATGGGGAAACGTATACAACATGTTCGTAAATTTATCAGCTAATCATGGGCTCCCTGTCTTATTTGTGTGACAGGTTTCATCGTTGTGACATGCACACCATGCTGCTGGAGACTGCGACATCCGAAGAGGGCGAGGGTGTCCCATGCTCTGTTGTTGTAGATCACATAGCCGAGTCTGTCGACGCTGACGCTGGTATTGTACGGTTCCGAAATGGCGTGGAAGTCAAAGCGGATTTAATTATAGGCGCGGACGGTATCAGGGTGAGTCGTGCGTTTTTTGTGTTATAAGAATTATCTAACTGCTCAAATCAATGTTAGTCTGCTGTGCGTGGCGCTATCGGTGTAATCCCCGACACCAAGTCTGCAAATCAGACATGCTACAGATGCAATGTGACGACCGCGGACGTCAAGCGATTAGGTCTCGTTGACCACGCGTACGAGCCTGCAATTCAATACTGGGGAGGATATGAAGCGCCCGGGTACGTTGCCTGAAAGTCACGGTGCAAAATATGGGCGCTAACCCTTTCCTTAAAGTTTGAGCAAATACTACAAAATTGTTATGTCCCCGTGTGCTGGAGGCGACGTGAGCACTACACTTCCTCTATGCTATCTTGCGCTGGGAATTAACGGCATATCTTATAGATTGTTTCGTTCTATTGCTTCATGCCTACGGAACTCACAAACCACACCAAAGAAGGTTTCCAGTTTGCCGAAGTGCCCGTGTCTGATATCATCGTTGGCCAATACTCCGAGCTCGACCCAGAGTGCGTCGCGCTGCTCAAAAACTCGATCGATCGGATGCCTTGGCGGCTCTACGTCCACCAGCCCTACGACGTGAGAACGGCTTCTCTCTTCAACATCCCACTATTAACATTCATCTTCTCTATCAGCGGTGGGTGAAGGGTAAAGTAGCCCTCTTGGGCGACGCCGCACACCCCATGATGCCACATCAGTCGCAGGGTGCATGTCAGGCGATAGAGGACGCGGCGGCACTGAGTATCATATTCTCGAAGGATTTCGGCTACACGAACGACGTAAAGGCAGGATTAGAGCTTTACGAACACATCCGCAAGCCCCGGGCCACACGTGTGCAGACTGCATCGGCGCGGGCT
The DNA here is from genome assembly GCA_000827205.1 of Plicaturopsis crispa FD-325 SS-3. NCBI lineage: Eukaryota > Fungi > Basidiomycota > Agaricomycetes > Amylocorticiales > Amylocorticiaceae > Plicatura > Plicatura crispa. The sequence continues at coordinate 1,223,796 of KN832560.1, read as the reverse complement.
ACGGAGAACATCAACGAACGGATCGGGTTCAGCTCGCTAAACGCACATGATGCGAAACTGGCCGCTGCTGCCAACAAGCTTACGGGTGAGTACATATTTGATATATTGATATTCTACCGTCATTGACCGTGATTTGCCTCTTTGTAGTGGATGAGATGAACTTGTAGTGAGTGCCTATTTCTTGATACCTTGAGCAACAAGAACTAATGGGTCTCCGGTTTCTTCAGCGATATGCGGAAACATGTTGCAGAGGAAGTAGCCGCTGGGTGGAAGGCTTGATGCATTCTTAATTATCACAATAAATGCATCGTCTTGTCCACCGCATTTGTACAAGTACACGCAAATGTATAGTAGTACGGTACCTGAAGGTACCTGCCTGACGCATTTCTGCTAAATTCAAAAACAAAGTGCCAGGTCGCGTCCGGTCGCGTGTCCGAGGAGGAGCATTGATGGCCAAATCGGGAAATACTGGCATTGCGGCTTCTCGCAGCAGTGAAGTTAGCCGAGTCTTCAACTGCCCGCAGCACTGCCAAGCTGCACTCTCTTGTTTCCTTACTTTCACGATTCTAACGATGCCTACGCTACACGACGCGCAAACGATACACAATGCAACGCAATCGTTCCTGTTCGCTAGGGATGCCAAATCCACTCTAACACCGAACGCGACGCAGCGCACCACGCTCATCGTTGCGGGATGTTATATCGTCGCAATTGCCATTTTGTGGTGCGTAAGGACAGCTGTTGAAGATAAGAGAAAGTCTAAAGGAATCTCTCAGGCATGTTCCATATCTCAATAAAATTCGTACGTGTATCAATTAGTGATTCTGTATGGACCATATTGTTGATGTTCATGAACGTGCTATGCAGTATACCCATTCAAGTATGCGTCAGCTCTCTGGATAGTCGACTGTACTAATGCTTCCTCTTCCATGAAGGTTGTTGACTGTTGGATTTCATGAGGTACGTGCCATGCATACGAAATCGCGTAGAGGCTAAATGTTTGGGCCCAGATGAGCCATGCGTTCATGGGTGTTCTCACTTGCGCCACGATCCACTCCATTGAACTTGACCGTACGAGCACTCTGTCTGTCTCTAAATCGTGTTGTTGACTCTTTCTGTAGCGGACGAAGGTGGTGCGACGAGCATGTCTGGTGGAATACCATGGATCACCCTCCCGGCCGGCTACCTCGGATCATCGTTCATCGGTGCTGCCCTCATTGTTTGTGGCTTCGATACAGACGCTAGTAAAGTCGCCAGCCTAGTTCTTGCTGTGTTCTTCCTGTTTACCCTTTGGTGGGCGCGGAGGAATCTCCTGTGAGTCTGTCAATGCGGCCCATATCTGGCGCAGTAGGGCTGATACAACAGTTGCAGTACTTGGGCCTTGATATTTGTCATGTCCGGCCTGATCGTCTTGTTCTGGTTTGTCGCGGGTAGTGTCGCGTTGCGTTACTTCGTAAGTGTGCGGTGAAGGACATACTCGCCCCTTGGTTTAACATGTTGTTATGCACAGGTCCTCTTCATTGGTGTCATGTCGTGCATGTATGTCCTATGGGACGTCGTTGGTATGTCCACGCACCCATTCCGACCTAAACTTGTGCACTTACCAAGGATGCATTACTAGACGACACGATCGCACGCAAAGTGAACTCGTCCGACGCGTCTGCGTTCGCCCACATATGTGGATGTTTCCCCTCTCAAGTGTGGGGTGTCATCTGGCTCATCCAAGCCTTCATCTTCTTTGCTGCTGCAATCGTTATCGGTCTCGCCGCATTCAAGGTTCGTCGCGCCACTTTTCCCGCCCCCACTGTACAGCGCGTGCTAACACCAGAGTCGTGTATCTTTGCCATGCAGGAGTCAACGGCAGAACAAAAAGCGGACTCAGATCACTTCCTTCCAGTCCCGGGATCTTCGAGCGGTGCTGCGTCTCTCTACGCTACTATACCTAACATCGCGGGGGCTCTCGTCGCAAGCGCCTTTGTGCACACATTGTTATGATCGACACGTATGGATTCTAGCCCACCCCCTCACCCTACCACGAACTTTTGACGCTTGTTTTGTTTCCTTCTTTGTGAACACGGGACCCCGGCATGGTTTATCTCGTATGTATGTAAGTAGTGTAAGGTCCCAGCATAACCTATAGTACATAGTATACATATCGTTCAAACGCTTTCTTGCTTATCAATGTCCTCCCATTAGACACAATATATTGGATGCTTTCCCCTCAGCGTCAAGGTCGCCGCTTCAAGCTTCAAGGCTGAAGCTTTGAACGAAGACGGCGGTGAGTAAGATAGTCCAACCCCGTATTAGGGTTCCCGACTAGCCGGCTGTAAACCATAAACTCAGCGCGCTGAGTAGCGCTATGCAACTCATCCCTCAGCTATCCCTGTAACAGTTCTGTGCACTGCGGTCTAGCACATCCGGCATGCGCTGTCCCAGGAGACAGACACACCTGTCGTGTGCTACCCTGCTCTTTTCGTTGTCCTGGCTCGCACTTCCAACGGCAGCGATATGGCCATTTCCTCCAAAACGCTTCTCGGGAAACTCATTGACAGACGCCGGGTCTATGGGACTTGACGCAGATGGCAGGGTGATTGCATTTGGAGACTTCAACGGGGACCAATTGTAAGTTCGTTCTGTCCGAATGACCATGGAAGTTTGTTGAGAGATCGCGGAAGCCTGGATGTTTTGTTGTTGGGCTCAGACCAGCAGACACTATCGGTGTGGTTTTGGAACCATGGTATGTACCACTCCGTGCATATCCTATTCGTGTGTTTGACGTGCATTAGACGAATTCTTTTTCAAGAAATCCACGTCGTTTCAACATCCGCAACGGGTGCATAATGTCGTTCCGGGTGACTTCACCCACAATGGAAAGCTCGACTTACTCGTAATGAGCCAAAGCCAGACGCGTAGCCAGCTCGACGCTGCTATATACATGGCGTCACCGGGCGGAGGTTTTGGTATGACCGTAGACCTGGCCAATTCGAAATATTCTAACCGGTTCCTCAGAGGCATCCGCCGTGTCTGTGCCGCCGTCGACCCTATCACAACCCATTCCAATAGACGCGAATGGCGACATGAAGATTGACCTTCTCGGAGTGACGCCTGCTTCCCCGAATTCTTTCCAACTGTGGCAGAATATATGGAACGCGTCAGATCCGCAGTCGTCTGTGTTCAGCGTGTACGTTCCACTTAGAAATGCCCTGCCTCGAAGCGCGTGCTCACCAATGTCAATAGTGTGGATCCGAAATTCAGTGGCTCGCAATGTACTCTATCGAATCCACACAGCAATGCTGTGGTAGATTTAAACGGAGACTGTCTTGCCGGTTCGTCTGCCCCGTACAATAGACGCGTCCCGTGCCCTAACTGTAATGGCCAGACGTATTTTTGGTCTGCGATGATAACAAAGGGAACAAATTCTTCCAGATCTGGGTGAACAACAAGGATGCTGGATTTTCTCTTGAACAAACTGGCCAACTTCCCTCTGGGGCTCAAGCAATATCGTTCGGTGACGTCGGTATGTCTCTATGCTCACTCTCTCATCTCCGTATACCGCAAACTGAAACACTTATTATGTAGATCGAGATGGAACCATGGACATGGTGTTCGCCACATGCAGCTCTGTGTCGACGTCCACCGGAATTGGTTCAGACTGCTCAATCAATATTGCATATAACAAGCAATTACCTTTGTGCAACTCCGCCACTAAATCGAACACGAAGAACGGCCAGCGCGTGTGCCGCCAGCCCGAAGAACTGTGTACCGCAGATCCCAACTTCAGCTTCGACCTTCGGGAAGGGAGCGGTAACGATGTGCGTAGGACAAGTCTGTGACTGAGTTCGTTACTGATACATCGTACAGGCGTTCATAAGAATTCCGCTATCGTCTATTCTCTCCTCCAAAGGCGATCCAACATCCCTCCTTGTCCTAGATACGACGTACAATCCTTCCCTCCCTATTCCCCTCAAGCTCGGAGACGCCAACTTGGATGGCTTTCCGGACCTTCTCGCCATCCTTGTCTCGTCCGGCGGGCAGACGCGCACCCCGAAACTCCTGTTCTCTGTCCCGTGCGCAGGCGGCGTCGTCGGATGCCCTGGACGCCGTGGGTGGGCGGTCGCGGAGAAGAAGGGCACCGAGGCGCTGGAAACTATAACCGATGCCAGGGGTGCCTCATTTTTGGATATGGACGAGGACGTAGGTTTCTCTGCGAGGCCAACACTAATAATCGCGGTGCTGATTGTTATATTGGTATTGATATCAGGGTACGCTTGATATGATGATTCAGCGGACTGGACAAGCGGGCCAAGGGAAGATAATGTTCATTCAAAACAACTTTTACTACGACGCATTCTTCCTGAAAGCTATCGGTATGCTTCATCTCCTTCGCCATGGTATGACCGCTGACGGATTCGACAGTCCTGAACGGCGCTTGCGATAATGGATGGTGCACGACGCCTGATGGCAATAGTAGCTATCATGTGAGTACCGAGCCCGCCTCTATTATACTCCAGCTAAAGAACTGCAGCCTTTCGGTGTGAGCTATTCCGGTGCCACCTACAAGTACACTGTCCTCGATACGTCTGGCCGACGCTCCGCAGCCCAAGGTATTTACCTACCCGCCTTCACAGACAAAATTATAACCCTGACGATTGACGATTCACAGTCGGCCAGCTCCCGCAAACCGCGTACCACTCCCTGCTAACACCGTACTCATTCTTCGGCCTCGGCCGCACAAATAACTACATCGAGAACCTATTCGTGGGGTCTACGAAGCACACAGCAGAGCATTTCATCAACATGGAGGGTGTGATTCCGAACTCGAAGGTAGTCATCCTTCCACCGCCGACTGACGGGGCGACGTGGAAGCGCGAGCTCTTCTTGAGGCCGGGAGAGTGGATCCCGTGGGTGACCGTCACAGTGGTCGCGGCGACCGCGATATTGGCGGTGATTGTGTTCGTGCTACATTTGAACGAGAAGGTGCGTAATGTGCGGTTCTTTCTCAGTCAGTAGTGCATGCTAACGATGTGGTGTAGAGGGAAGACGAGTTGGAAAGGAGGAGAGTGTCGCATCATATCAATTTCGACGCTTTATGATCCGTTTATTCGTGGTATCAGACTTACGACTGTATGAATGTATATGGACATGCTGCAAGTACGTCTAGAACCGAAAGCTGTACAGTGAAATCGAGCAAGTGTAAGGACGTGATATTCGAATTTCGACGGCTCGAGTAAGCTTTGAAGTGTCGAATGGATCTCCGGATCCGTTGCCTAACATCGCATGCATCCAGTATATGTCGTGGGATGTCTCGAAACCGAGAAGATTGTCACAGTTTATAAGAACGGGAAACATCACTATTCGTACACACATTCAGCAGATACACCGTATAACGATATTCGTCCAGGGGTCTTCTTACCCTACATATTCCCACTGTCCATCTTTCCCTTCCCCTCCTAGCAGCTTGACCCTCCCATCCCCTTCGAGTTTCTTCAAATGTAGCTGCACGCCATACGCAGCGGGTTCCCACAAATTCTGCGGGTATGCCGCGTAAATGCTCGCGACGATCGTCCATAGCGTCCACGGCCCCTCCGCGCCCTCAGGACGTGGCCCTTTCAGAACTTCTACGATCTCCTTCTCGCGCTGGAGGCGATGTTTGACGTATGTCTCGATGAGTCCGGGACCATCAGCGACTACAGGGCCATGTCCGGGATATAGCTTTGTGTAACCCGTCGCGTGACCCTTGCGAAAGTCGAGCATTTTGTTGAGGCTGTCGAGATAGGTTCCGAGGTCATCAAAGACCGATGTACCCTGCCCGAGGACAGTGTCCGCGGTGTAGAGGGCCTTGTCCTCAGGAATGTACAAAGCGATCGAGTCCGTGGTGTGACCCGGGGTGTGTATCACCAGGAGTGACGACGATGGCAGGGGAAATACCTGGGAATCACGAAGATCGTAGAGCGGTGTACCCCTTGGGTGCGGTGCGAACGAGTTGGGTGGAAGTGACTCTAATATTGACGGAAGCTTATTGTGCTCGCCGGGTGGAATACCGGACGTAGGGAATTTGTGGATCCGGGGCGGTTGAAATGGTGCGGAGGTATTGCGCTCGTCCCAAAGTTTTCGAAGGAGCGCGAGGACGGACGGCAGTCCACCTACGTGGTCGCCGTGCCAGTGGGATATGATGATGTCAGAGATGTCAGGGTCCTGGGCATTCGTGGATTTAGCTGTCTCTCGCAAGGCAGTCTCCAGGACAGGGATGTATTCATCGCGACCTTCTCCGGTGTCGATAAGGGTATACGGATTGTGTGAGCCGACTATGTACGTGTTCGTTCCTGTTCACGGCGCATAACTTTCATTAACCCTCACCTTGAGTTTGGCAGGGATAGATTCACCTTGTAGTGTAAACTTCCCTGGGTTCTGATCAAATGCGAGCGACTGAGTTTGATTCTGAGCTGAACGAAGCAAGAAGATAGTCGCACCTGCCCCAGTACTCTCACAACATGGTCGCTCAACTACGAAAGCATCCTTAATTTCAGTACGGGATCGGGCCATGATATTGTCATACTTACCCGGGTGATAGATTCGAGAGGCTCTAGATTCTGCATTGCTCTCGCGTTCAAGTTGGCAATATGCAGACTTGGCAATTTAGAAGTGAGGTGCTGCAGTAGGCGCTGTAGAGGCCCTGCATTCAGTTTTAGCGGTTGAAAAGTCAATTCTCGTCGTAAAAATAAAGGATAGACTTGGAACAACCTATCGTTGAGCGTTGGATAGAGCGTGATCTGTGTCGATGTCAACGACTTCCGCTCGTTGACGGTGCGGAGGATCCAAACAATGAAGTGAAGGGCTAAGATCAAAATCGCGGAGTACCAAATGAGTTGCCCATAAAGGGTTGCGGAGTTTGAACCTGCCGAATTTGGTACAGCGCCTCGTCGTCGTCGACACCGGCGAGCAACGCATATTTACATTCATTACCTGACTCTTTACTGTCTGCTCTACCATGGCGGACGACTATCCTAGTCTCTTCCGTAAGTAGCATATGTCGTTCTCATAGTGTCCCTCGCGCTGACACGACTCGAAAGGCTCGGAGCAAATGAGCTTGGTGCAGCTCTTCGTCCCATCGGAAGTTGCGCACGACGCTGTTGCCGAGCTTGGAGAACTCGGGGATGTTCAATTCAAGGATGTGCGTGCTACTCAGAAATACTTCGTGGTATCGCCAGGGCTCACATCATCCGCAGCTCAACCCAAACGTCACCCCGTTCCAACGGTCGTTCGTTGGTGAAATCCGACGTATCGACGAGATGGCGCGTCGCGTCCGCTTCTTCTCGACACAGATCGAAAAGGAGAAGGATGTTGTCCCTGTTCGACCTCTATACGACTCGGCGCCTCTTATCACGGTCGGCCCACGTGCTGCGCAGACCATCGACGAGCTTGACGTTACCCTCGCCGAACACGAGTCGAGGCTGTTGCAGATGAATGAAAGCTACCAGACGCTCAGTGAACGCACAAAGGAGCTCATTGAGGCTCGGCACGTATTGCGCGAAACCGCTGTCTTTTTTAACAAGGCGAGTAGCAGTCATGAGTCTCGGCGGAACGCGTTCTGACTGCGCACTTAGGCCGAAGATCACCAAAGTGACATAAGGACGTCGTTTGATGATAGCTCGGCGCCGCTCCTGCAGCATGACGATCGCGAAAACAACTACTCCAGCGCGAGCGTGCAGTTCGACCTCGAGTAAGGCTTATGGGCGTTTCAGGATGACAGAGAGTCTTATTGCATTCATTTGTAGGTTTGTTGCCGGTACAATCGATCGCGCGAGGATCCCTACGTTTGAGCGTGTCCTCTGGCGCGTCCTCCGTGGCAATCTGTACATGAACCACACGGACATCACCGAACCATTCGTCGATCCTGCGACTGGCGCTGAGACGCGTAAAAACGTCTTCATCATATTCGCCCATGGCGATGCACTACTGGCGAAGATACGCAAGGTTGCAGAATCTATGGGGGCTACGCTCTACCCGATCGACGCCAACGAGGACAAGCGCTCGGATTCCCTGCGGGAGGTATCAGTCCGGCTCGAAGACCTCGAGACGGTCCTGTACAATACCGGCACCAACCGCAGGACCGAACTGCTCAAGATTGGCGAGAGCCTCGCCAGCTGGCAGGACGTGGTCAAGAAGGAGAAGCTTATCTACGAGACGCTCAACCTGTTCAACTACAATGTTCAGAGGAAGACGCTCATTGCCGAAGGATGGGTGCCTACGCGGGACATTACTATGATCCAGTTGGCGCTGAGGCACGCCACGGAGGAATCTGGCACGAGCATTCCTCCTATTCTCAACGAGCTGCGCACAACCAAGACGCCGCCTACGTTCAACAGGACCAACAAGTTCACAGAAGGCTTCCAGACGATCATGGACAGTTATGGAATCGCTACGTATGGCGAGGTCAACCCTGGGCTGTTCGCTATCGTCACCTTCCCATTCTTGTTCGCGGTCATGTTCGGAGACATTGGACATGGCACTATCATCTTCGTCGCAGCCCTCTTGATGATATTATCTGAGAGGAAACTGGCGCGCGCAGACCTGGGAGAGGTATGTTCACCCATAGTTCCCCATGAATTTTTCGCTGACGTTTCATTTATCAGATTTTAGGCCAATTTTTCTAGTAAGGAACCTTATCCCTGATCACAGCGCCAGTCTTCAATGCTAACATTATATCCAGTGGGCGCTACATCATCTTGCTCATGGGTCTTTTCTCCATTTATACCGGCTTCCTCTACAACGACATATTCTCCAAGTCGTTGCATATATTCCACTCCGGCTGGTCTTTCCCTGAACACGAAGGGCAAAACGTCACTCTGTCAGCTATATCCAACGGGCACACATATCCGTTCGGTTTGGATCCTACCTGGCACGGGGCGGAGAACGCTCTAGTATTCACCAACTCATACAAGATGAAAATGTCCGTTGTTTTGGGCGTCATCCATGTAAGTTATTCCTCGGCATCGACATAGACTATACTTAAATGCTTCGTAGATGACATTTGCGCTCTGCCTGCAACTGCCTAATCACATCCATTTCAAGCGCCCCCTCGATATCTACGCGAACTTCATCCCGCAGATGATCTTCTTGCAGTCCATCTTTGGATACCTTGTGGTGTGTATCTTGTACAAGTGGTCGGTCGACTGGACCACATCTCCGGTCGCTCCACCATCGCTACTCAACATGTTGATCGGCATGTTCCTTTCGCCCGGTACGGTCCTCCCTGAAGACCAGTTCTACAAGGGGCAAACCTTCGTGCAGACGGTGCTTCTGCTTCTGGCTGCTGTGTGCGTGCCGTGGATGTTATGCGTCAAGCCGTACTTTGAGTGGAAAGAAATCAAGAAGATACAGCAGCAAGGATACGTTGGCATCGGGCACGACGACGATATTCGCCGGGATAGCTCAGATGACGCACTGGTAGGTGAAGAAGAGGGCAACGGGGGCCTGATTGCGGAAGACGGCGGTGAAGAGCACGTATGTCTACCCTTTTCTCAGCCTTGCACACTATTCACGGTGACGGTTGTTGCAGGAACAGCACGACTTTGGCGAAGTCATTATTCACCAGGTCATTCATACGATCGAATTCTGCCTTGGTTGCATTTCACATACAGCGTCGTACTTGCGTTTGTGGGCGCTTTCCCTTGCACATGCCCAGCTTTCTGAGGTACTGTGGACCATGACCCTCGAAAGATTTCTCGAACCGGCTGGCATCTTCGGCTGGATCGCCCTCGTGTTTGCCCTTGTTCTGTGGTTTGCACTGACGGTCTTCATCCTGTGCATCATGGAGGTAGGCTGTTGCCTATCGATCGCACGTTGGCTTTGAAATCTAACATCTGTGTCACAGGGCCTGTCTGCATTCCTCCACGCGTTGCGTCTTCACTGGGTGGAGGCCAACAGCAAGCATTACGAAGGAGGTGGATACGTACGTCTTCCTTCTAGTGTGTTTCTCCGCGCGCGTTCCGCATGCTCATTGCCACGTCAACAGGCGTTTGCTCCCTTGACCTTTGCGAACTTGGCGGAGAGTGATTGAAGCAGATCGTTTCCCAAGTGTTTCCGAGTTTGTCGAGTGTGATCAATCAAGCACTGCTATCGCATACCGTTTTGTATACGATTGTGATACAACAATAGGCAGCGTGGGGTCGAACGTTGTTACCCCGCGTTTTCGAGAGTCAGGTGCAAAGTTTGTGGCGATAAATCTGCAGGCGGATGAGTCCGAGCCCGGCATGCGTGCAGAGCATTTTTTCAAAGTCCGCCCAGACTGAACGATATAATCGATTGGCTGTGATTCAGCTTTCTCCTCTCACCGTTCCTCTTCTGCTCTCCACCCTTTTTGCTATAGAGGCAAGCAGCATCGCCGCTCGTCTTTTCGGTCTGCAAACTGACCTTGGCGGGATAGGCACTTTTTGTTGCCAACCGTAGATATAGAGCGTTCTTTGTCTTCGCCTTTGCGCGCCATAATCGACGACTTTTCCAACCATTCCACCGTCTAAGGTTGGTACCTGCGAAAATTTCACTCAAAAGCTCCCCCAATCCTCATATCGCAAGCAGGTTACCGAAATGCCCGCTGCTACTGCAACTACCCCCGCTACGCCCTCTCCCGCCTCCCTCAAAGCCGCCGCAGACGGCCAGGGTGACATCGCATCCCTTTTCGTTGCCGACAAGGCCGCACGCGAATCTGCCGTCCAGGCACTCGCTGCCACCGCTCAAAAAGAAGGTCCTCACGCTCTGAAAGCCGTTGCGTTTGAAGAGGCCATCATCAAGGCTCTTGCCGACAAAAAATCACCCGCCGCCCGCGAGGGCGCAGCACTTGCTATCACATATCTCTCCTCGAACGGAGCTATCCGGGCTCTTGAGCCTATCTTCGTTGAATCTGGAATCTACAACGCCCTCCTAGAGACCTTTGCTGACAAGATCCCTGCTGTCCGGACAGCAGCCGTCGAGGCAGTACGGTCGTTTGTCGCAGCGCAGAACCCATGGGCTACCGGACTTGTGCTCCCCGCCCTTCTCCACGAAATCAAAACGGCCGGCAAATGGCAGATCAAGACGGGGTCGCTCGTCGCACTCGACCAGATCGTCAAGAGCGCCCCACTCCAGACCGCCCGTCTCATGCCCGAGATCGTCCCCATCCTCTCTGATGCCATCTGGGACACCAAGGCTGACGTGAAGAAGGCCGCGCGCGAGTCGCTCACAAAGGCCACCGCTCTGGTGTCCAACAAGGATATTGAACGCTTTATTCCGGCTCTTATTAAAGCTCTTATTAATCCGGTCGAGGAAGTTCCCAAGACCATTCAGCAACTCTCGGCTACCACATTCGTTTCCGAAGTAGACTCTGCTACCCTTTCTCTCATGGTCCCCCTGCTCTCCCGTGGTCTCACCGAGAAACTTACGGCTACCAAGCGTAAGGTCGCTGTGTACGTCGTATCTTTCATATGCCATGTCCTGAAGTCACGCTTACGCATGCATGTACAGCATCATTGACAACATGGCTAAGCTCGTCGACTCGCCTGTTGTTGTACGGCCTTTCTTGCCTAAGCTTCTTCCCGGTCTTCTCAAGGTCGAGACGACCATCGGTGACCCCGAAGCGCGCGGTATCGTCGGCAAGGCCATCGCCACCCTCCGTCAAGTCGGAGAGGTTCCCGAGGGCGACGGATCTGACCTGCCCCCTCTCAAGTCCGCAGAGGCCGGCCACCTTGGTCACGTCCTCATCGGCCTCTACCAGAAGGCCGGTGCTGACCCTGTCCCCTCTGTCGCCGACGCTGTCACCATCTACGTGTCGCAGCTCGCCGCCAACCTCGTCAACAACAAGAACTTCGACGTTCCTGAGTGGGATTCCCTTGCCCCCTTCCTCAGCTTCCTTACCACCAAGCCCGCGCCCACTGACATCACCCACGAGTGGGTTGTCAAATCCGCGACTGAGGACATTGACGATGGTCAGGTTCCGGAGGATGAGGAGGAAGGCGAAGACCTCTGCAACTGCCAGTTCTCCCTTGCGTACGGTGCCAAGATCTTGCTTAACACTGCGACTCTCCGTCTCAAGCGTGGTCACCGCTACGGTCTTTGCGGTAAGAACGGTACCGGCAAGTCGACTCTCATGCGCGCGATCACCAACGGCCAGGTCGAGGGCTTCCCGTCCCCTGATGAGGTCCGCACGTTCTACGTCGAGCACGATATCGACGGCAGTGAGGAAGAGACCTCCGTCCTCTCGTTCATCCTGTCCGATAAGCGTGTGCTCGTCGACAAGACCGAGATCATCGAGACGCTTGCGTCTGTCGGTTTCGACGACGAGCGCCAGGGCCAAGCCATCGGCAGCTTGTCTGGTGGTTGGAAGATGAAGCTTGCCCTTGCCCGGGCTATGCTCTTCAAGGCCGACATTCTCCTGCTCGACGAGCCGACTAACCATCTCGACGTTGTTAACGTCGCGTGGTTGGAGAACTACCTGACCAGCCTTAAGACCTGCACGTCCAGTACGTCTCTACAAAGCTTTTCTTATTGCTGCGATACTAATGATTTTCCGTAGTCATTGTCTCCCACGACTCCAGCTTCCTCAACAACACCATCACCGACGTTCTCCACCTCAACCGCTTCAAGCTGCGGAGATACCGTGGTAACCTCGAGTCGTTCGTCAAGGCCGTTCCTGAGGCCAAGTCCTACTACACTCTCGAGGCTGCTGAGGACTACCGCTTCAAGCTCCCTGACCCACCTCTGCTCGAGGGTGTCAAGACCAAGGAGAAGTCGCTCCTCAAGATGCGCAAGGTCGGTTTCCAGTACCCCACGCAACCGGTGCAGCAGCTCTACGACATCTCCCTCCAAGTATCCCTCTCCTCCCGTGTCGCCGTCCTCGGCCCCAACGGTTCCGGAAAGTCGACGCTCGTCAAGTTGCTCATCGGCGACATGGAACAGAACAGGGGCGGTGAGATCTGGAAGCACCCGAACTTGGTCATCGGCTACGTCGCGCAGCACGCCTTCCACCACATCGACAACCACCTCGACAAGACCCCCCTCGAGTACATGCTCTGGCGTTACCAGACCGGTGAGGATCTCGAGGAGATGCAGAAGGCCAACCGCCAGATATCCGAGGAGGAGATGCAGAAGATGAAGGACGGCGCGCTCATTGTCATCGAGGGCCAGAAGCGCCTCATCGACGAGATCATTGCGCGTAAGAAGCTGAAGCAGTCGTACGAGTACGAAGTGTCGTTCAAGGGCCTCTCGTCGTCCGAGAACATTTGGTTGCCCCGTGACGACCTCATCAAGCGTGGTTTCGAGAAGGTTAGTCTCCTCCGCATCGTCTCTAATCCTTATGCTAATCTCGTCTTCTTTTTTACAGAAAGTCATCGAGGTTGACACCCGTGAGGCCCAGCGCCTCGGTCTCCTCCGTCCCCTCGTTCGTCGGGAGATTGAGAAGCACTTCGCTGACTTCGGTCTCGAGCCCGAATTCGTCTCGCACAACACCATGCGTGGTCTCTCCGGTGGACAGAAGGTCAAGATCGTGCTCGGTGCCGCAACATGGCGTCGTCCTCACATTCTGTGCCTTGACGAGCCCACGAACTACCTCGACCGTGAGTCGCTCGCGGCGCTCATCGAGGCGCTCAAGGTCTTCGAGGGTGGTGTGCTCATCATCACGCACAACCGCGAGTTCTCCGAGTCGATCTGCAAGGAAGTCTGGGCCATGCGCAACGGACACCTCGAGGCGTCCGGCCACAACTGGGTTGAGGGACAGGGCAGCGGCGACCGCATTGACAAGAAGGCTGGCGAGGAGGAGGTGCAGTACGATGCGATGGGCAACAAGATCGAGGTGACGAAGCAGAAGAAGATCACGTCTGCGGAGGCACGGAAACTCAAGAAGGAGCGCATGGCGCGGAAGAAGAGGGGCGAAGAGATCACCGACGACGAGCTCTGAGCGTGCGGGGACCGCCGTTTTCCCTGGGTGTACTCTTCTGTTTTTGTTTCCGGATACCATGTTTCACCTACTACTCCTGCAGTGTTGTTCTACGCATCCCGTGTTTCTCCCCCGGCCTGTCTTGTTACTGTATTGTTCGCCTACCGTCATTCGTATAATTCTATCTACGCCATTTACGATGTTCACGAACTTTGTGTGATTCAAATTATGCAAGACGCGTCGCGTAAGATAGCCGCTTCACCGAGAGCCATGTACTTTTGAGTCCTGACCGACTCGACATCTCGCCATCGCGCCTGTCAAGCAGCTCTGCCGGGATTGATGTGGGGCGTCAAAACCTATGTGGATTGCACACGGAACACGGGTGGGGCAGCTGCGCAGTGGGTCCTGTCATCTCATCTCATGTCATTTGTTCTATTTTGGCACTAGTACTGCTCACCATTCAATTTCCGAGGCGCTGCATCTACCGCATCAACTCTGCAGTCACCGACACACGCCACAGCGTCCACCAGCATGTCCGTCGCGAATCCGATTAATTAGGGCCCACTCATGTCTCGGTACCGGTGGAACGAGACACTATAAAACGGACCTGTCAATGGACTACCACATCCAACATTCCCCACCGTTCCACATATTTTCCTTAACAACATCTACACCTACTTGAAAAATCCAACCATGTCTACCCCAGCACAAGCAGAATCCTCCGCGCAGACGGCGCGACCGCTGTTCGCGCCCCTCAAGTTGGGACCGACTGTCCTCGGCAATCGTGTCGTGATGGCGGCGCTGACGCGTGAGCGCGCCACGGGGAACGTCCCGAACGCGCTCATGCGCGAATATTACGCGCAGCGTGCCCGCGGCGGCGCCGGTCTCATCATCACAGAGGGCGCGCTCGTTTCGCAGCAAGGGTTCGTACATGGGCTTGATCTTCATGTCGAAATTTACTGAGATTGATTTGCAGAACCGAATGGGCGAACGCGCCCGGAATATGGAGTGCAGAGCAAGTCGCGGAATGGAAGAAGATCGTCAGCGCCGTCCACGCCGAAGGAGGCCGTATCTTTGCGCAGCTCTGGCATAGTGAGTGGAATTTCTCTACCTCTAGCGTTTTGACCCTTACCATCTCTCCCAGCCGGCCGAGTCGCGCATCCCGACGCGCCAGAGCAGAAGCAGGCGGGCACTGTATGTGATCACGTCTTTGAAATGTTGCGACGCGTCCTCACAATATTTCTTGTCTGCAGCCCGTGTATGCGCCATCCGCAATCGCAGCAGCCGGTGTTAAATTCCGATTCCTTCCTGACGAACCCACAGCCCCTGCAGTACGTCGTGTCTGCGCTCAGATTTATGGAGCAATTTGCTTAATTTTCTCCATTCTATAGCCTACCGCCGTTGAAGACCCAAGTATCCTGGTCGCGCAGTTCAAATCCGCCGCTATAAACGCGAAGGAAGCTGGATTTGACGGCGTTGAATGTGCGTATTTTGATATGTGTAAACCATGCACCGCATATCTAACATCGTCCTGTGTCTACAGTGCACGCTGCGAGCGGATACCTCGTCCAGCAGTTCCTCGACTTGAACTGCAACCAGCGCACCGACAATTACGGCGGCTCTGTCGAGAACCGCGCGCGTTTTGGGCTGGAGGTGCTGAAAGCCCTCGTAGAGGTGTGGGGCCCCGATCGTGTCGGTTTGAAACTGAGTCCAGCCGGCGGGCGTAACGATGTCGGGTACGTATCCACTTCACTCTCCATGCGTATTCAAGACGAGCTAACACCGTACCGCCAGAATGCCGCTCGAAGACACCGTCGAGACGTTCGGCCACTTCATCACGGAGGCGCAGAAGCACCCGCTCGCGTACATCTGCCTCGTGCGGTACAACCCCGCGTACGACTTCACGAAACGCGGCACGCCACACGACGTCTTCAAGGTCTTCCGCCCCTTCATCACCTCCGCGCGCCTCTTCCTCAACGGGCAGGTCTCGCCGGAGGAGGGCGCCCGCCTCGTAGAGGCGGGCAAGATCGACGCGGCGGTCTTTGGCTCCGGGTGGATCGCGAACCAGGACCTCGCGAGGCGCATCGTGCGCGGCCTGCCGCTCGAGCAGAAGCTTGACTTCGCGACGCTGTATGGCGCGGGGAATGGCGCGAAGGGGTATACGGACTATCCGGCGGTCGTGTATGGGCCTGTAGTGCGCAGAGGCTTTGGCCCGAGCGCGCTGGTGCGGGCGGAGAAGGGGGAGAAGCCTGCTGAGAAGGAGGAGGAGACACCTGAGGAGGATGTGGCTGAGCCTGCGCCCGAGAAGAAGTCTGGCGGGTTCTTGTCGAGGTTTAGGGGAGTGTTGTAGTGGGCAAGGCGAATGTTTCACTTGGGTATATGGCGCACTATAGGAATGTATATGTACTGTGACAAATGTCTGCTTATGATTTATTTGCGTATGTTCTTTCGTAGCAGCCTTGATTCTGAGAAGTTCACATTACACTCTACTCAAAGCGAGCAACTCGACGCTGAAATGGGCGCTGGAATAGCCGGTGGTCACGGTGTGATTTCTCCTCGTCGCAGCGAGAATGCTGAGCTGCACGCTTCTGTGAATGGCGACACATTCGGCTTCATGCTCGGGTAGAGCTGTCTATGATAATGCACGCGTAGCCTGACATCAGAGAGCATGATGTGCAATAGGATGGGAACAGACACAGTAGCTTTGTACGGAGCTTGAGGAGGGGGCAATGATTCCTCTGGTTTTATATCATATCACAAGGAGAGGGAGGGAGGGGGCATTATCATACGGCCGGACCATGACATTCCGACTTACCAGGACATCTATTCTTGCAGTCACCGGCATAAGGGGATTGCGTTTGATAAATTTAAAGATGGATTCCTTTGGGCTCATGCTGCACTGCCACTGCAGACTGCTATGAGTAAGGAATAAATTCCTAAAACCACTAAAATCTATAGTGAGCCTATAATCGAGAATTGAGTGCTAGACATCTACCGTGGTCCGTCAAGCCCATGATATGATATGGGAAATTGCACGTCGGGCAGCGGTTGAAAAAATCCACCGGTAAGTAGAGCTGTGAGAGGGGCCATGCTAAGCTCCACAGAGGCATAATATCTTCCGTGCAAGATGGAGGAACCTGCTAAAACGCGAAACATTTGAGACGGAGGATGTATCTGCGCCAAGAGTCAAGTTCCCGAGCCGAAAGCGCGAAACGTGAGTTGAAACTCCGCATCAGTTCCATCCACTTGTCCACGACCACGACAGCGAGCAGACACATTCCCTCTATTCCTCGCCCGCACACCGTATAGACCGACACAATGGCAGAAGGCAGCAACTACGACTATCTCTTCAAGGTGCGGCTGCCGTTTCTCTAAGTTTGCAAGTAATCGAGCGTTGCCTTTCAAGGTCGTCCTCATTGGAGACTCTGGTGTCGGGAAGTCGTACGTCTAGTTCTATCTTTCATCCTGGAAGCCTTTCCTGACGAATTCGCTCTCTTAGCAATCGTATGTATTGTGTCTTCATGTACTATATTCGCGCGACATGCGTTCTTATCTTCGATGCACCTCAGTTCTCTCGCGTTTCACCCGGAACGAATTCAACCTCGAGTCCAAGTCGACTATTGGTGTGGAGTTTGCGACCCGTTCGATAAACGTAGACGGGAAGACGGTCAAGGCACAGATTTGGGACACGGGTCAGTCGCCTGTCCTTTCGAACTGCTCGCGCACAGGCGCATGCACAGCTCGCATCAGTTCGTTATCTGACGCCTTGTTTGCCATCCAGCGGGCCAGGAGCGATACCGGGCTATCACATCTGCGTACGATCCTCTTGTATCTCTGACACGGATGCCAACTAACATTGTTTCATTGTATCCAGTTACTACCGTGGGGCAGTGGGCGCGCTGTTGGTGTACGACATCGCAAAACACGCGACCTACGTAAACGTAACACGGTGGCTGAAGGAACTCCGTGACCACGCCGACTCGAATATCGTTATCATGCTTGTTGGAAACAAGAGCGATTTGAAGCACCTACGGGCGGTTCCCACAGATGAGGCAAAGGCATTCTCCAGTAAGCTACTAAAACATGTTCAAGGCGAGGCCATTGCTTAACCTTCTGCCTCATGGTAGCTGAGAACGGGTTGTCGTTCATTGAGACTTCGGCGCTGGACGCCTCCAATGTCGAAGGGGCCTTCCAAACGATTCTTACTGGTATGCACAATGACAGATTAGGTGATGACCCAAGAGCATTCCTGATATTTGTTCGATTGCAGATATATACCGCATCGTCTCGAGCAAGTCCCTCGAATCGAAGCAGGACTCTATCAGCCCGCCTACAGGAGACACCCTCACCGTCAGCCCGAGCGTGGACAAGCCTGCCAACCAAGGCGGCAAATGCTGCTAGACGTTGGGAGTACATGGATAGGTGCATAGGCCACTCGCCTCGATGCAGGGCACGCTTGTCGCGAGTGGCGGATTGCCCTGGTGCATACATATATTTCTGATGTTTCCCTTGGTCTCCGATACCTTGTTTCGTACTGTAATCATCCTTCATTTTCTCGTACTTATATTTGAACGTTTTGTGGGATACAGGATGTCTTCCCCTGGAGCGCCAATGAAAAGTCCATAAATAATGATCAGGTCTGATGCCATCCCTTTCTGCTCATCTGAATCATGAACGGATGCGGCGCGGCGCGTAGTACGCGCGTCTAACTGCTTACAGCGTGTTTACAACGACCACGTATCCGCACGTCAGCTTTCTCGCCCTGCCGTAGGGTGACAGCGGTTTATAAGTACAGACGAACTGCTGTACATACCCGGACAAGTCGTCGCCATGTCTCTCCTCCTTGCCCCCCTTGTAGATCTCTACAGCACCGCGCTCGAACCGATTGCCCCATTCACCTGGTTCGGCCTCCAGATCAGTACTCTCGACATCGCGGCGACGTTCCGCCTCTGCCTCGTGCTCCGCCAGCTGCGAGAGAGTCTGCATGCGCAGCATGTCTCGTCGCGGGGCAAGGGCGCTGCGGTTGAACCAAAGTCGTTCGCGAAGGATGTGTCGACGACGCTTACTGTCGTGTACGGTGGAGAGGCGGTGACGGGTAAGCACGGTCCAAGCTTTGTAACGGTTCAAAAATCCTGACTTCTCTACCAGCACCCCTTCTGGGTCGGACCCCCTCGTTCATGCTATCTGGGGTTGGTCCGGGTCTATATGCAGGCGTCCAAGCACTTGTCGAACTGCTACCCGTCGTCCCCAGTCTATCCCCCCAGCTCGAGCTGCCGTTGTCCATTCTGGACGGGTTTTCCCGCGCCATACTGCTGTGCGACATCATTCCGCCCGTTGTAACCACCAGCGCGTCGTCAGCTGTGGCTACCTCGCCCTGGACGCTCCTTTTAAGCTCCCTCGTGCGTTCATCCTTTATACTTCCATCCTGATGTCTTAGCTAATTTATAACGCGTGTCTTGCCTTGTAGATGATCGCCAACGGCGGGTTCTTCTTCACGAACCTGTTCTCCTTCCTGCACCCCACCCCCTTGACGCTCACGACTCCGCCGGAACTGCGGCCCTACGGCTGGGCCACCACGGACCTCTGGTGTGCGCCTCTGATCACGGGCCTCTACGCCCTCCTCACCCACGCGCAGCCGTTCTGGGCGGACCTGCACGCTGTCGTCGTGGGCCTGATCGGCGGGGGCGGGGAGACAGAGCTCAAGAGCGTGGAAGCTGTCGATGCGAGTGTAGCGCGGACGGTGTGTGCGGTCATCTTGGCGACGCTATTTGCGACCAGAACTGTGAAGAACTTGGCGTTGCAATCGAACAAGGCGGCGAAAAAAGTCGCACAGAAGTCGGGTACGTGTTCGTGTTTGCGTATTCGTCGGCGTGTCACTGATGCTGTCGTTTACAGGTAAGGTAAAGACACAATGATGGCTACGATTCGTTACTAGAATGACTCGCATTTAGAGCACATAACCCAAGACTCGTACAAACAGTTTATCTATCAGTATGTTGTTCTACACCTCGCACATAGACACGGTGTACCGGTTACCGGTTATCTACTGTAGATGTTCTCGCCGTGGACAGGCCCTCTGTCATCTAGAAGCCGTACATATCGACGTAGCGTACGCCCTGATCGTAGTTCTGGTACGCAAATAGTATTTCTATTCGAGACAACTCGAATCTCTATCGAGGTTTTTATTGTATCTCCGGCACACCGTCTTTCCAAGTGATACCTGCCTGAGTAGCCACCTCCATCGCAATCGTCCTCACTGCGTTGGCTTCTTCTAAGCTGGCGCCCAACCTGCGCATATTGTTCGTGTGCCAGTTGATCTGCCGTGGTGCGTCTACAGCGATCAGCGCCGCTACGAGCGTAATGGACGTCTCGAATGCAGAAGTCACTGCAGTGTAGCCGTATGTCAGACCGTATCCAATGGTGTTAGAGAACCATCCTTGAAAACGCGAATGTGAGTGAGCTAGTGAGGATCCTGAGAATGATACGCAATAAAATTCACCCATGTCAGGATGAATTTGGTCGAGGAGACCTTGCACAGAGTCTGCAGTCTCCCCGTAGAGCTCGCGGAACGCGACCTCGCCCTGTCGCTCGAATTCCTCTGTGCTTGTTTTCGTGTCCCTGCGCGGCATCGAAGCGGTTAATTACACGCACAGGGAGAGTTTTGGGCGACTTACCTCAAAATTTTGGTGTCGCGGAACTCTGCAGGCATGACGCTGTCTAAAGCTATCAAGCCATTAATCGCCTGCGCAATGAAACCTTCAGCGTTGTTGCCTGACCATCGCTGAGAAGGGAAAGATACTGACCCTCGGGTAACCGCTCACTAGCCCTGCTTTGAATATGGATTCTCTGAATTTCCGGGCGAGCAACAACGTTTCACTATGCGCTTGGGCAGGTGGCACCTTGGCCTCGATGTGACTTTGCTTTAGTTCTCCTAGCACATGTTCAAATACGCGGGGGATCCCTTCTGCGCAGTTGCTCGCGCTGTAGGCAACAACAACGGCGATGAACCACGGGTTGTGCAGAACTGGAGAACGGTATTAGGACATACAGGCCCGCTGAGTAGGACTCCGAAGCGTACCTGTCTGCTCCCGCGTAGGATATATTGACTTCAGATGCTTCAAGAACGTACTCGAGGCGATGGTAGCCATCGTGACTTGGGTCTTTGGGGCAAGGCAACAAGGACGTCGAAATCGTCCAGCTGAGAATGGTGTTGGAGGTAAGTGTGTAAGTTATTGAACGTTGAACGTTCATAGAAGGCGTGATCGAAAGGACCGCGGAGCAATAACGGCGAAGAAGCATGGCATTATAATGACATTGTCAAGAAATATACTCGTATTGGTATTGCATTCGTAAAACACTACAACACCAAGCTACAAGCTTCAAGAGCAAGCAATACATAAGCATGTGAGATCTGGAAAACATACATTGCACAAGCAACACAAACGTGACCATAGAAGCGAGATGCAACGCGCCACTTTCGCGTCGTACGTTCGGCGCTTACAAGCTAGACATATCAATGATAATAAGCAGAGCAAGGCAGCAAGAGGTTGCAAGGCAGAGTGCAGATCTAGGTGACTGATCCTGAGCATATAACCAGAGGTTGGATACTCAGGATCAGTCATCCAGATCCAAAGATCTTCCCGGTCGTCTCGTCCCTAAATTTCCTATACCTCTGTCAGTAACATCGCTACCTCTCTTTCTTCATTCTCAACCGCGGCTTCGCCGGCGTACGAGTTGTCCTGGTCCTTGTCCGCGAGCTCGAGTCCCGCCGTATCAAGAACCGCGGGCCCTTCGAGTGCGAGCAGTGTCATTTGGGCAAGTAGTGCAAAGCCGTCCTCGGTCCCGTCGTCCGGAGGTGCTTCCTCCAATTCTGACAAATCGGGGACTTCGGGTGTAGCATTTGTTTGTGGCAGAGGAATCTTCGGCGCCAGGAGATGCTTCGCCCCCGGACAATTGCATAAACGTTGCAAACTATGGTTGGACGTGATGTCGTTGAGAATATGATGGGCGCGCTCCGCGGCAAGGCCTTTGCTAACCAACATGCTCGAGCCTGTGATAGGCCCAGCAACGAGGGTGTCGTGGACTCGGACGGATACACTATCGTTTGTTTTGAGATTGTCGGTGCTCTTGCTTTTTCTGTGCACTCTGTTAGCACCCTTACAAGATGTCACGATAGAACACGTACAAAAATGCGATACGCTGGCAGCCAGCCTTGGCTGACCATACCAGAAGCTCCGATACAGGGTCTTGTGGGAGGTCCGGAGATAGCACCTCAAGAACGTCCCACATGACCTCCTCGACGACGGCTTCGGCCTTCTCGTAATTCCACGCCGAATCGACAAGGACGGCGCCTACGAGACTTTCGAACACGTCGCTGATCGCTTTCGGTGGGTCTAGCTTCCATCCCTTGCGGACGATATCCGACGGCGACACAGATTGAAGAAGTGGCAGATACTTGACGATAGCAGTACTCAGCTCCGCGCTATTGATGAGGATTATCCGATGGATACCAAGGCGTTGCACGGCGATGGCAGCCAAGGCTGGTGAACAGATAGCCCGAGAGCGTGCCCAAGATAGTTGTCCAGAAGTTGCGGTAGGGAATTTGTCGTACAAATATTTCACGACAACGAGATCAATCAGAGCTACACCATCACGTTAGTAGCTGTAGCTTCCAATGCAATGCAGCTTACCGTCTCCAAGAAATTCAAGCCTTTGATACGAGGGATTACTGGAAGTGGAGAACGATGGATGGGTTAGAGCCTCGAGCAACAGTTCTCCTCTGTGGAAAGTATATCCGAGGCTTTCTTCCAAGCGGTCAAAAAGGGGAGCTCTGGGAGATGGCTCTGGGTGCCTTCCGTATCGTAGTGACCACGGCAAAGAGCCGCCAAATGCTAGACCTAAACGGTCTCCAGCACGCAGCGCCATAGAGATGCCACCAGTAACGAAGGCGGCACCAAGGGTAGCCTCCATGCAGTCTTGCAAGCTTCGCCTGGGATATTGACGTGTGGCATACCGAGATGGAGGCCGTTCTGAATCAAGGGGAGAATTTTCGGAGGATGTATACCGCCAAGCAAAAACACTTTGAATCTCGCTCGTCAAGAAGCCTTCTAGTCCGACTTCCTTGGCCCGAGCGAGGAGAGTTTTGTTTGCAATCGAGTGAATTCGCATATTCGATAGTTGACCTTCGTGGCGATGTGGATATTTGTTGAAGATGTGAACCGTGACAGCGAGCTTGAGGACTGAATCGCCGACGGTCTCGAACCGTTGGTTACTGAACTTGGCTACGGCATTAGGCAAGGTGAAAGCTTCCGTGAGCAGGTTGTCAGTGATGGGCGGGAGTCCTAGCTCAAACCGAGCTTGGCGGGCTCGAAAGACATCGGTTATTCGACGGGCTAGTTGAGGAAGAACCCCGAACGCCGCATGGATCTCCGCAGATAAAGCTATGATGCGGCAGCATCCTTGCGGTACAAGAGCCCTTTCCTGAACAGTCGCGAGAGGGACTTCACTCTCAGGTTGTCGTTGAACAGGCATAGCGTACTGGCCGATATGCTGTTTCTCGAGGCGCTCCACCTCGATCAGTGGGCAGTCAGTTGGAATATGGGGCTCCCGTTTGTCGAGTCTCGTCCACTTGTCTCGATAATAATCCTCGTATGTGCGAAATGCAGACTCTTTCGATCCAGGGATCGTCGCAGATAATGGCGACAGGTCGTGGCGTATACCCATTAGGCGTATGGTTCTACCCCATTCGTTCCCGTTCCCTAGGATGAGACGGCCGTAATCGCTTGGACCGACCCCAGCCCAATCGTAACTACCGAGCGGGCAGGTGACCAGGCGAATCATCTCGTCGAAATCCGGTTGCCGGTGTCGCGTGAGTGGGACGAGGAACAAGGTGAGAGGCAGAGTAATAGGTCTTCCGGTGTTACAGAACCAAACAGCTAACTTCATATAGTCGTGCAAGATCGCACGTTGCTGACGTTCGTCAACCGCATCGAAGCGCACTGGATTTGCCGTGTGTGTCCGGACGACGCGTCCATTGCATACGACTGCAACAGGAGGAAGCATTGTTCCCGTAACAATCCCAGCCAGTCGCTTTCCGTCCATGTCCACGACGTGCACCCACAAATTTCCGCGGTCCGTCCAAGGATCTCGCACGTTAACATCCATGATACTTTTGATCCCGCGAATGTCCCCTAACGGTCTGCCATCTGCATCTTCTGTCCCGCGGCCGCGCGTACTGGACACCGGGAGTAGATGATCGTCGAAGACCTTCAAGGCGTGAAGGTGCTTTACGGCGAGGAATGCAGCGGCGCGCTTGGCCTCTTTTTTGCTTCGTTTGATTGGGCCGGTGTACACAAGTTTCGAAGGAGGGAGCGGGATAGTAGAAGGAAGCTGGATTGTCGATGTGAACTCGCCAGTGTACTTTGGAAGATGGACCGATGTGAACGAATCACGCGGGATAAGGCTGCAGAGGTAGGCGAGAAGACTGATGGAAGAGTCGTATGTCAAGATGGCTCCTGTGGACTCCACTACATAGCGCTCGCGTTCCTTGAGGTCGTCAGGATCGTCATCATCCTCTTCAATCTCCTCCGCCTCGGCATCTTCTCGCGTTTGGTACGCGCGACGAAGCTCTGGCTCACTTTCCATGAGGGCCCGATAGCGGCTGAGTTGCTCCGTGTTTGCCTGGACCATGACGATATAGGTCGACGTTTTGTTTCGGGCGCGTCCACGAGACTGTAGGTAGCCAACCATATGCTGTAAGGGATCGAAGCGGATGACGATATCGCATTCCTGTTCAACGGATATCATCATAAATATTCTTCAACATCACGCGAGTCGTATGGAAAGCACGTACTGGAAAGTCAAGACCCTCTTCAGCGACAGAAGTCGCAATGACTAAATACTCAAGGATCAATAACAACTCGCGAGGAAGAGTCTGAAGGACCCACGAAGGTTGAGCTCGCCGTCGCGGAACATCTGGACCACGTTTCTTTGCACGGTCAAACCCATACCACTCTGATCAGTGCCTCCCCCACCCGCATTTCCAATAGACCCGTGTCCGACCAGTTGTGCGCACTTCACGCGATCTTTCAGCGCTGCCATGTGTGGTAGAACACGAGCCAGACATGCGGCAACTTGCCGCTGTTCGACGAAGACGATACCTTGAAATGGAACGGGAAGTGCTGCAAGAACGTCTACAAGCACAAGAAGTTTCGGGGAGCACCAGTGAAGGGGGACAGAGATCGGAAGACGAGTGGGATCTTCCTCTTGTTCGAAGAACGGGATGTAATAGGAGAGGATCTCATCCGCTTCAAGAACCTCGGGAGAAATCGTCGTCTCTTGATTATAGTCAGCGTCCATAGAGTACTCGTCGAGCATGATATCTGGGCGTTTGGTCTGGATCTTCATCTGTGTGATGCGATGCCTGAGGTAGCCGTAAAGATAGAGTTCGGCGCAGTAGGGCCCTAGACTGTTCAGGGCAACAGCGTATCGCATTCTGACTTTCGACCACGGGAAGTCGGCCTCTGGTGGCAAATCGAGTATGCCGAGAGCATCTAACAGAGTAGGCGAAGGATAGTCATAGGCTTGCGGTGGCGGGGGATACTCCTTGATCATCTGTAGGCCAGTAAGTCTTTTACTTGCCACAAATATATATACCACGTAGAAACTCGCCTCCTTGGGCTTAGGGGAATGTTTGGAGAGCTCGTCAGCGTGATCTCGCACACCAATGACTGTAGCATTAAGGTTGCGTTCAAGTATCGCTAACGACCCTTGCGCGTCCCTCGGGTTCCAAATTGGAGAAGCGGTCATTCCGAAGACCTTCGGGCGTAAGTGCGTCGTGGTTTGCCAATATTCCCGCATGATGCCATTGTATGGGTGGTTTTTCTGCGTGTGATGGCATTCATCGAGAATGAGCAGAGAGACCTGTCATCAACGTAGTTCGCATAAGTATACACCAAACATCTATGAGATGTTTACTTTTTCGATACTCCAATGGGAGTGGGTGAGCACGTCGAGGAAGATCTGAGCTGGATGATAGATGGCTCGTGAGTGCGCGCGTTCGCGCCTGTTATGATCTGAAGGCAACTGACCGGTCATAACAAAGATGTCATGGCTTTCCCATTCTTTTTTCCATGTCGCTCTTTCGGTGAGACCTATATTTCTGGCGCCGTGTAGTTTACTGACGCGAAGGGGGGTGTGCTTTGCGAAAAAGTCCCCCTGCTGTTCAACGAGAGTGACCTTCGGCACGATGAACACGATCGCCTTGCCTGCGGTATTCTCCTGCGACGCGACCCATTTGATGAGGAGCGTGCTGATGAATGTCTTGCCGCTTCCCGTATCTAGTGCTGCGATCACATTGCCGTCGCGAGCCCTGTTGAATATTTCCTCCTGCACGATATGTTGACGGGACGCGTTCGGCAAACGAGTTGGACTGCGAATATACCTGGTATTTTCGAGGCACAAATTCGCTACCTATTGCAGGCGCCATTGAGATGGAGGTTCAGTGACAATGAGGCGAGTAGACGCGCGCTTTCATTGTTGAGTTCTCGATGAAAGAAGTCGGAGGCAAGACGGACTTCTTGGGAGATCGCGGCTGCGGCGCAGGCATCTGTCTCCGTATATTTAATTTTAACCTGCTCTCCACCTTCACCCTCTAGTTCTCATCTCATTTTGCTAAACACAACCAAAATGGCCATTAACGCTGACGAAGACACTGAATTGTAAAGGTATAAGATACAACGTCTTGTTTTACGATCTAACGATTATCTTGCAGCAACGATGCCCTTCGGAAACACGGCATCCTACCCCCTCGCCCAGAGGCACCGCCATCACCCTCTCCCCCCGCATCTCCCACTCTTTCCGATTTCCTAGATGACTTTACGCCATCCGAGCTACAGGAACGCGCCGAAGATGCAAAGGATCCTGAGACCGAACGTTTGATCGAAGAGTACCGACGACACCGTATTGCGCAGGACAGGAATGAGGAAAAGAAAGCGCGATTCGGGAGGGTTTACCCTATCAGTAGAGAGGATTACACTAGGGAAGTTACCGAGGCTAGCATGGTCGACGAGGAGGACGACGACGACGAACGTGGGACCGGGGTCGTATGCTTTCTCTACAAAGATGGGTAAGTCATAATTTCACGGTCAGAGAAACCCTAGCCATTTCTCTGACTCTACGTGCAGTATTACCCGCAGTGACCTTGCAAGCCGACATGTACAGATCCTCGCTGCTCGACATCCACGTACAAAATTTGTCTCCATAGTGGGCGACAAATGTATCGCCAACCTTCCCGATACCCGTGTCCCCATGTTTATCATATACCGCAAGGGCGAAGTCTTGAACCAGCTCGTGTCCTGGGGTGCAGATCGGGAACGCAAAATAGAAGGTACATCTCACTATCGCGTTCCCAAATTCTCGGATACTAACTGTCATCATCCAGAGCTGGAAGGCTTGCTAATGGTAGCAGGAGCCATAGTGATCCCGGAGAGACGCAGACCAGGCGATCGCCGTCGCGGGTCTGATTCAGACGAGGACGACAGTGAAGAAGAGGACCGGGATCCTTCGTCCAGAATGCGTTCTGCTGCTACATCGACAAATGCAAGAAGCCAGAAGAACGTGAGAGGGCCAGCAAAGAAAGATGAGGACTCGGATTCGGATTTCGACCTGTAGCTGTATAACTGTCAAGGTGTATTTCTATGTATCTAATACATTTCCTAGCTTTATACCGCACTCATATGAGCATGTCTAAAAGCGTGGTGAAACTGCTGCTATATCATAGCCAGGTTAGAGTGATAAGTTGTACCACCTGCTAAGTTATAGCCGACTTATATCCGGCTTGGCTTCGTGACGTCGTCTACGATTCTGAATCCGGCTGTAAACACTGGTCCATAGTATTCCATCATGACAACAAGCTCTCAGCATACCTCTTGCTTTCACCATGTCCAGCATGAACCAGAATTCGCAGGAGGCCTTTCTTCTGCTCACACTGCCTAACGCGACTCTCACTACCTCCAACGTTACGGAGCGCGGAAGTCTAGCGCTCGAGTGCGTGAACGTGAACGTACCAGGCCAAGACCAAGACGTCTATCTTGTGCTCCGCCTGAACACTTTCGAAACCCCCATTGACCCCTCGCGACCTGTCGAGTACTCTCTATCTGATGCTGGTACGAGGAGATACACATTCTGTGGCTGGGACGGGAGCGAGATAGTCGTTACGTTCCCCGCGGCGGCGGACAGAGCCAAGAGCGATGATGAGCACGAGACATTTGACAACATTATCGCGGAGTATACCGAGCTGCGTGGCGTCCCGCATGTAGAATCTTCGTCGGAGGGCAGGTCGTTTGCGGGCGGTAAGGAAGACCTCCGCGGACACTTCGTCTTCGTCAACGAGGACAATGGCGAGGTTGTCGGCACCGTGGACAGAAACGAGCTCGCCATCACGGAGGACCCAGCATTGCACGATACAGGCCGAGAGAATGATGCGGTTGTCGTCGAGGTCCCAGAAAAGCAAGCGGACGGTTCGCGTGCCCGCGAGGTGTTCGTACGTTCTATACCACCTAGTGAGCAAGACTGGATCACGAAAGGAGCTACTCTCGTCAGGCAAGTTTATATTTGCCACTTGCACTGGCATTTGTGGACTCTTGCTGATCCTTATTACACAGCTGGGCAATATCATCAGGAACGAATCTCCTGGTGTCCTCCATCGGGGCTGCTTCCTCTTACTACATCGCAAATTCGAAACCGCACGACCCTAGCACTTCAGCTAGCTCAAGCTCTGCGCCAGCGAAGCCCCCCTCACGCGCACTGGTCTTCATGACGTCTGAGCGCACCCGCAAGGGCCTCACCGGCATCCACGCGGTTAGCGGGCAGGCTGTCAGTGTCAGCACAAAAACTATGGCAGCCGTGGACAGTATGATCAAGCGTGCGGTCGGTGGTAAAGCGAAAGCAGGCACTACTAGTAGCCAGAAACCGCCCCTGCCCCGGCGGTCAGTCACACCTACACCTACACTTCCACCGCCACCGTACACCGAGAAACCACGGCTTCCACCACGAGCTGGATCCACTCTTGCTCCTCCGACTGCGCCGCCACTCCCACCTCGCAGCCGATCTACAACTCCAGAACCAGGACCCTCCCAGAAAATGGGAACCCGCGAGAGATTGATTCTGTCTGCAGACCTCATATGGACCACGCTCGACGATTCCACAAAGCAGTTACTGGACGTGGGCAGCCAGAAAATCGGCGATGCCATAGGCCACAAGTAAGTCGCAATGTTACTCTCTCTGCTTTATGCACACTGCTGACGGAAGCACTGCTATGTAGATATGGGCCGCATGCCGCAGCAAACACGAACCTCATGACGGGTACTGCGCGAAATATCGTACTTGTGTACGTCGACATGCGTGGGATTGGCCGGCGGGCACTCCTGAAAAGAGCAGGGAAGGAATTCGTCAAGGCAAGGGTCGCGGGGAGGAAGGGTGATGCCACGGAAGGGTCTGTATATGGAAAGCAGTAATCGAGGGAGGTACGAGAAGGAGTATGTAAACGATTATCTCCGTGGAGGACTCGGACGTTACCTGTATTTTGATTCTTGAACATTTTATAACGTAGATCGCAAGGACTCAAAGTACATGTTGTCACGTCTCGTCTTCTCTGCGGTGTAGTAATGAGTACAGCCCACGCACGGTAACTTCGAACAACAAGCAGATGAACATGGCATGAAAGACGTCACCCGGCTTGTGAAGACGATTGAATGGGACCACCACCAGAAACGGCGACTTGTGGATGACTTCGAGACTCCTCAAAGTCACCCCAAAGTCACCTTGTTCGGTAGGTCCCATACGGGTGTCAACCACATGCCCGGCGTTGACAAAATATCGTTCCTCTAAAAAAGAGATATCTCAGGTGCCTTGAAATTGGAATATGTATCATCAGTTGCAGCCCTTGAGAGATGAAGCAAGTGCATACCGTCCCGCGACTCTCGAATGCTAACCAATCACCCGTCCCAGTTGGCAACAATCCCATCGAACGGCATTTCCAGAGCCCTACACCAAGGGTGAGAAGATTACACGCGACATAGGCGAGTTTCTGAAGAGGCAATGTCGCGAAGGACTTGGCAGGCGCGTTTGTTGGCGCGAAAGGCGCGAAAGCTGGCAGGGACGTTGACACGAGTATCAAAGACAATGCCGGGGACGCACGTACCTGTATTTATGGCAGCCAGATTTTTGAATGGGGTGAGAAGGAGCATGAAGACAATGCCCATGCTAAATATCTGCACGCCTCCACCCGACATGTATAGCATGAAAGCTTGCATAGGGAGTGACTTCGCGGGTGCAATGGCAAAATCCCAAGCGCGTGTCTCCTTGAGCTTCTCATGCGAG
Source organism: Plicaturopsis crispa FD-325 SS-3 (assembly GCA_000827205.1). NCBI lineage: Eukaryota > Fungi > Basidiomycota > Agaricomycetes > Amylocorticiales > Amylocorticiaceae > Plicatura > Plicatura crispa. The sequence goes on along the minus strand of KN832560.1, from coordinate 1,193,510 downwards.
CTGTCCGCACCCTTCGATGCCTTTGAGGGCCCTTTGGACTATGAATGCAAATGTTCATTCTCGGTGCGTGAAGGATATTCGGATGAACATACGACTGACGACGAGAAACCGGGAGGGGGCGGAAGGTTTCGCCACCTGTAGAGCGTACATAGTCAGCAAAGGTCCAGTTGAGAGTGTCTGTAGGCTCACTTCGGTGCCTCTATCGACGAGTAATCCAGAATCGTCGACATTTTGCGTCTACAGGGCCGAGGACTGTCGTGGTCGAGAGCAAGGGGTATACTTCCCAAAAGGGAATTGGAGGTGTCGCGCCAAACAGGTCTCTGAGTGAACACTTTCTTTTCCCTTTACTTTTCTTTCAAAACTGAAATCGCTAACGATTACCAGCACAGTGTAAGCTGGGGGCGCCGATCCATTGTCAAATGGATGACTCTAGTGCAAGCGATGGCGACGTCCCGTTTCCGCTTCCCACTTTGGCTTCAATACTCGGTCTGAAGGGCGCCCTTCGTCTACGTCCCCATGGCTCAAGTCAAAAGGCGCACGTCGTTTTACGACGCGTGGAAGCTCCGGAAGGCTCCGACGACGAGGAAGATGACAAGCCAGCTGTATATTTCAGCTTGTTTGCTCAGAAGAGGATTGAGGTCAAGCCCGGAAAGGAGATCCTCCTGGCTGTCTCCTCTCCGGAGTTCGGTGACCAGGCCGTTGTCCTTGAAGGTGACCCCCTCGCTAGTGATGACGAGCCGGAGATGATGGAACCAGTGCATTCTATCCCTCCGAAAATGCGTCGGACGTGGAATAAACGTGCAGAGGTGAGCGAGAAACCAGACACAGCCAACAGTGAGTCGACACCTTCTCTCAATATGATATTTTATGTACCGGACGCATCTTTGCGTATCTCTATAGCCCCCCATCCTCGTAGCTACACTTCCATTGCTGTTCAAACGCAAACGCAGCCCGCCAGCGCGACTGCTTCTGCGCAAGTGTCGCCGCCTACCCTATCTATTTCGACGCAGTTTCAGGAGCCTGTCTCGAGCCAGGCACCTTCATCGGTACCATATAGTCCGAATGAAAATGCTCACCAGGTACGTCAATTTTCAATGTAAGCTTCTCGTCCTAACAATTTTCATAGCACCCTCCGGGCAGCGAGTCTTCTTCAGATATGGACCGAGTGAGTTTTTCGTGCCCATCAAGAGTATAGCAAAATATTGAGCTTCACCAGGGATCGGATCGTAGTCTCTCACCTATGGAGCTGGACTCTCCGAACAGCTCCCCATCTCATTCACCCGTCGCCAGGGCAGCAGGCACTCCTCCATCTTTCTCCAGTGTGGCATCGATGCCAACATTGTCGCGAGGCTCATCAACGGCGTCTACTGGGAACTTCCCCCGCTCGCCATCGCATCAGCCAGAGGTTGATAATTTTCCTCCTAGGCCATCCGACACCACTCCCGTTGCACCGAAACAACCTTCAACCAAAGTGGCCGATAACCATGTCGAACCTACACCACCACAACCCCTGAAGCGAAAAGTCGTCATACCAAATCCATTTGTTTCAGGGGGCTTCGTGAACACTTCGGAACCGCAAACGCCACTTGCCACGCCCACAGTAGAGGAGAAGAAGACCGTAAAAATCTCGTCCGCCAATTCCTCGCAGGCGCAACTCCCAGCCCCGCCAATCTACATGGGTGATTCTCCTCCGCCATCACCCAAGCCACCTCTCCCTCCAAAGCGCAAGCCCTTGGTTGTCAACCCATTCGTCTCCGCGGGTTTCATGACTGAATTTGCCGCACCCGCAAGCAAGTCTGCTGAGCCCCCTGTGCCAACAGTAAATGGGAATTTATCAAATGACGCCTCTACTCTCGCTGCTCCGTTTCATGAGTCTCGTGAGGAGCCTGCTCATGCTGGTCCGAGCTCAAAACCCTTCGATGCCCTGCCTGCATCGCTCCCTGCTAAGCCTCTTCAGAGTGGTACACACCGCCGACGGGCGAAAAAGAGGAAATCGGCCAAAATGCAGGCCCGCATGGAAGCAGGACAGTTTCCTCAAGGCCGCGATATGGGCGACTCTTATCGACCTCGTTACTATAACGGTACCAGTAGCAACGAGTCCCCGATGGAACTAGACCCTGAGTTTGCGCTCCCCCAAGGCCCGGTATGTCTGACAATTGAATTTTAACGGTGAGGCTGCGATACTAACTATCAACAACAGCATTTCGCTTCTGGAAGCAGGGCGACTGAACCTCTTGTTCTTTCACCGTCGCCACCTGGATTATCCGCTTCCATGCAAAGTAACCTGCCTGGAACCATCACGCGCCAGCAAGATCCCGCAACGCATCAGCAGAATGCAACAGCGTCTTCGTCCAGTTACGGGGGAGTTGACAATCGCATTTCAGAGAAATCATTTGTCCGGCCTCAGGCGTCGGGCGTGACTCCGTCGTTCTCGTTCTCTCTGCCTCGTCCACTGGCGCGGGATACCACTGTCTCAATACCGGAACCAGCACGCAACGTTTCTGGAGTCCGAATCCCAAATCGCCGATCATCTCCACCGCCAGATCCAAAATCACTAGCTACGATATCGTCGGGGCCGTCGTCAAATCCTCTAAATATTAAAGCGTCTGTATCGATGTCATCTATCAACACGGCCAATGCGTACGGTGCTCGCAGTGCGGCACAATCCGCAAAGAGGGCTAAACCCGTTGTCGTCGGGAGCAAATGGCCTCCTCCGCGACATAGCTCTGGGTCTACATCCTTTTCGTCAGCGTCGGCCTCACCTGCAATCCCTACAACACTGTCGCCGCATCCTCATACTTTATCAAACAATCCTTCATCCCAGTCTTCGCCTTATTTATCACAATTTTTCAATGGTGCATCCAACAGCAACGCGACCGCGCGAGGTCTGTCTCATATTGTCTCATATCAGTCTCCTTCTCCCCCTCCCTCTTCCTGTGCCTCTTCTCGCGGTCAGACACCGAATTGGAACCCTACAGAAACACCTTGGGGTAATGCAGCAACAGGGGATGCCTCGACGGACGAGCCTTTCTCAGGCCACGGTAAGCTTCTTGCACTGGCAGTACATCTTCCTCGGTACTCATCTCGTGTTTGCATACAGCTCCGATCAATGGGCGGTCAACCTCCATTTCGATACCTTTCAGATCCGCCGTTAACTCGAGTAATGCTGCTACGCAATTCTTCCAACCACACGGGATGGTCCTCGACGGTGCTCAATTACACAATCTATCAAGTCAACTAGGCTCGGGCCATCATGGTATGCCATTTCATTATCTTCCATCCGTGGAATCGTAATCAATGAGGCTCCACAGTCGCTGCATCACACTCGTTTCCGCCGAATGCCATGGATGGGGATTCACCGGCTACTATGGCTCGTGGGATGAAACGCGCATCTCCCGACAGCCAGGCAGCTCTGTCGCCCCGGCCCAGTAAGCGTCAGCACAAATGGCCCACGCTGGATAGCCTGCATTCCACACGTCTACAAGGCGATGCTGCGGAGCTCGGTGTCCGCAAAATTGCGTTCAACTCCGACGGTAGTCAGTTCGCTATCAGCTGTAAGTCTCGTGTGTCTTCGTAGCATCAGAGCTTTTCTCAATCTTTTGATTTGTAGGTGATGACCGGACTATTCGCATATGGAATAACGCAGACCATACAGAGCTTGCGCGGCTTGCGCACAATGCACCTATCGTGTCCCTGGCCTGGATAGAAAGTGACGATGGTATCATCTCGCTCGCGGAGGACGGCATAATTAGTAAATGGACACGCATTGTATGTTCCTTCGTGTTGCTGCTGCTCTACATCGGACTGACGTTTTGTGTGGATTGTATAGGGCAAGGATCGCTGGCAATGGGCGAAAGTCCTTGACACCGGCTCCGACAGCAATCAGGACGATGATACAATGTGCCTAGCCTACGCACGCGATCGCATTGCCGTAGCATTCCCTCGCATGGGTGTCAAAGTGTGGCTATGGAGTAAAGGTACGCTTCGTGCCACGCTACATGAGTCTTTTGCTCAATTGATTTCCACTCCAAGGTACATGGCAGCCGCAACGGTCTATTCTACGGCAGAACGTGACGGCCCTGAAGTTCATTGAGGATGGGGAGGCCCTTCTCGGCGGTACGCGGGACGGCGTACTGTAAGTTTCTTGTTGTTCAACTCTCATGCTAAGTATCCCCGCTGATGCGCTTCTCTAGATGGCATTGCCAAGTGCCGAACGGGACGATCCGCGCATATGCATTCTTGAAATCCAAAATGTATGTTCCTCGAATGAACATATCCGAATCTTCTACTTACTAACTACCCTTCCCAGACATTCCATTGACGTCAATGTGACCTTGACGCACGCACTCGTAGGACAGGCTGCCGGCCGAGCACATCTCATCGGCATCAAACAAGACGACAACAAGGGCAAAGTCGAACAGGTTTATGCCGCAAAGGACTCGGAGCTTCAGCCAAAGACCTCTCCCGAATTCAGCGCAATCTTCTCTAGCGAGGGTCGGAATGTTTTGTTTGGGTCGTTGGAAGGCTGTGTCCTCGTATGGGACAAGATCAAAGGAAACATTGTATATGGCTTGGATCATGGCGATGGTGGGTTTCCCAGCTTGTCCACGGTTGATGACTGCCACTCACTCCCTGGTTCGATTTCCTTAGAGGACACGGTGCAAGCCGTAGCGGTGAGAATCCACGTCGTGGAAGAATAAACTTGTCGCTGATACGATTCCCATGCAGACATTTGATCGTGGCTCACTTAAAACGAGTGCTTGCTTGGTCACTGGAACCAAGCACGGTCACCTCTATTGGTGGGCTCAACCGCCGATACTAGGATCATGAGGTGAGCGGTTTTAAGGCGCTATAAGTGCTGCAATGCTGACGCATATGGCAGGTTATCTACCATACTACTACTCGCTTGATTTTTGAAGCGTATCTGCGGCTAATTCGTGCAACCCACTACCTGTAATCTGTCTTGGTACCTTACCGTACATATTCTGTAGCCGTATGTAGCGCTGTTGTGCGTATTATCTGGGGTGAATAGTAGACGCCAGCTCTACCCCGGAAAAGTTTTATGAAAATTTGATGAAAATAAAAGAAGTGATCAGCAGACGTATTTACCGGTATTTGTTCTGCGCCACACCGCCAACGCGCAGAATCAGGTTGTTGCAACGACCGCCTTGAGGCACAGACTGTCCGAGACTGCTCTCTCCCCTTGACTTTCGTTCCCGGCTTCGTTGTGCACGATATCGCTTTTCGTCTTGTACGTCTCGCTTGGATCTTCGCACTTGTCTAGCGCTTGACAGCTCCTCGTATCGACTTGATTCTACCCCAGGTCCACCAAGTAGAACCGTGTTCTGGTTTGAAAGCGATCTACATATCTCCAACGTCCCCGTTACGCCTACCAGCGTAATTCGTCGCGGCACTTTGCTTCGCGTCCTTTGACTGTGAGTTTTTTACATCGTGCACGCCGGGTGTAAGAGTACTGCCGTGGAGGCGCGGTTGCCACGCAAAAGTCATGGCAGGCTCGATACAGCACGGTGTCACGCTAGCTATTAGCTGCAGACATAGGGCGCACGCTCATACTCTGCTATGCATCTGCTTTCTCAGCTCGCCCGATCCTAGTCCTTAGCCCTTGTCAAATTCCTCAAAGCATATGCAGACTATTAAGTGCGTGGTGGTGGGGGATGGAGCAGTCGGGAAGGTGAGTCCCTCGCGACAAAAAATGCTCTCGCCATCGGTCGTGACGGTGCTCATTGTACCATAGACCTGTCTGTTGATCTCGTACACAACCAACAAATTTCCGAGCGAGTATGTCCCGACCGTACGTACCTGTACCCTCCCTCCCCCGCTACCAGAATCGAGAAAAACATCGCCTTTCTAGGTGTTCGATAACTACGCGGTGACCGTCATGATCGGTGAAGACCCTTATACGCTGGGGCTTTTCGATACAGCCGGTATGCAGCTCGAAACTTGTTTCGCGTATGTCGGCTAACAAAAGTCGGCTATTTCGTCTCTAGGTCAGGAGGATTACGACCGACTCCGCCCATTATCATACCCGCAGACCGACGTTTTCCTCGTTTGCTTCAGTGTAACCTCCCCAGCCTCCTTCGAGAACGTCAAGGAGAAATGGTTCCCGGAAGTGCACCATCACTGTCCCGGTGTTCCATGCCTCATAGTGGGCACGCAGGTCGATTTGCGGGATGACTCGCAGGTAATAGAGAAGCTTGCGAGGCAAAAGCAGAGGCCGGTCACAAATGAGCAAGGAGAGAGGCTTGCTAGGGAGCTGGGTGCAGTGAAGTACGTCGAGTGCTCGGCGCTGACGCAGAAGGGCCTAAAGAATGTGTTCGACGAGGTACGCCCTATCGTCATTCCGACCTTCATCTAGTGCTCACCCTGGGTCTTTCACAGGCTATCGTCGCTGCCCTCGAGCCTCCCGTTGTCAAAGGGAGAAAACACAAATGTGTCGTCGTCTGAGGGGTTTCTCTCATCCTCCACCGTTGCTTACGATCTCTCTACGCCCGATTGCCCATATATCCCATTCACTTTCTTTCCACTCTCCTATCTGCTTCCCACTTAACTTCGCATATTGTCCACCCTGCCTATCTTGTTGGCTCATACACTTCTTCGGGAGACATCTAGCTGTAGGCAAGACGGTTCTTGGGACCCCCCGCCATGTTTTCCATTTTTCTCTTGTATGCGTATTGTTGGGAGATTTGGGATATGGTGGACTCCAAACACTTTGAATTAATGAGGTCCTGCAGGACGCCATGGTCCAATATCGCGAGACAAGTTTGTGCTGGAGATGGCTGGAATCCGGGCATCCACATCGTACACCAGCTGCAGCTGACTGACATCGCATGGCCCATCGCGTGAAATTTGCAATTAATATTGCTTGCGATTCGCTCTCAGGCGTTGAAGGTCGTAACTATCACGGGCACATCTGCCTTGGATGGACACCTGACCATGTCAATATCTCCCATTTGGATAGAAGTCCCATATATAAATCGTCATTCCGCCATTTTGCAATAGTAGAATCTCCAGCCAAAAGTCTAATTGTCTAAATAGTGCTGTCCGTGTAATGGTGCATAGCGAAGGCGAAAGAAGATGCACGGTCAAGAAATTATACGAATAGAGGGTGCTCATGGTTGCGAATGTCTAATAAAAAGGACTGCGGCGTTGCATGAGTGTACGTTCACGGCTAAGGCTGTAGGCGGCGTGGCACTCACATGGATGAGCATGGCGTAGGTATCAGTCGCTCAACGTAAGGAGTAAGCGAGCGCTTTACTTCCGGGGACTACGGCAGCCACGGTAAGAAACGATATCCGCCGCACAGCCATACTGTACTCACACGGGGGAAGGCCCGGCACGCTTGGAAGGCGCAGGGTTCCGTTTGGCAACGCTGGAGACAAAAGGCGGGGTTAGCGGCGAGGTAGTGGCAATATGCGCGTGATTCCTCACTTCGCGGACGGGTGGTGATCCTCAGCACGCTTGACGGGGGAAGGACCGCCGCGCGTTAACTTCGCCTGTTTGAGAGCCTTCACGGGGGACGGGCTCGCGGAAGCGAGCATGGCCAGGCAAAGGAGAGAGAAAAGGACGAGGAGGGCACGGGAGTACATCGTGGTCGTCGAATTCTAGCAGGCACAAGTCGTTGGGAGAGGAGCGGTCAACGGGAAATGGACAATGAAAAAGTTGAAGGGGAAATGAGGCCGCGCCTTTATCTTTCCCGGGAGTTACGTATATCCTGTGCTCAATCGGAAACAACGCGTTCGACTCGTTTCTGGCAAAACCGGCCCATGGGAAAAACGAACCAGCCTTGGGCGTCCTGACGTCTGATTCAGCCGACGGGAAGGCGTAGAGAAGGCACCTATACGTCCAGGGAGTGCAATCTCCGTGAAAGAACCGTACTATCGACGAGCCTCGAGGTAACCCCGAGGTGACTGATATTATTGGTGGGGCGTATATTGGGTAACATGCAGGCTGCCAGGAGCAGCAGAACAACCTGCTCGCTATGTTTTCAGTTTTGTCAAACCGACATCGAACGTTCGCGGTGTGTTCGTAATTTTGGGGCGTCAGGTCCTGGCGAAATGACGAATGCGACCAGAAATCAGGGTGGCGCCAGAAGAGCGCCTTGGAAGGTCCAACCAATCAAGGAAGTAGCACAAACTGCCTGGCAAAGTGGAGCATTGACAGCTCGACGCAGCGTTTCTAGGACAGTTCGAAGGTAAAACAAGGCGCTAGCTGAACAAAAAACAGCCCGAGACAAGCCCGAGAGAGAAGGAAAGAGAGAGCAAGAAATGACAATGCTTGTTTCGAGAACCGCTGCCAATAAAGCAATGCGCCACCTAAGCCAAATACAGTACAGCAAAATTGTGGCTGAAGCAGTTTGAACTTTGCCTTACACTGTCAACGTCCAACTTTGCACTTCACAATGTCGCGCCCCCAAGATGATAGAAATCAGGAGGCTACGGTCTATCTGGTGTGTACGAGCTACTCCTTACACAGGCGCAACTAACTGCATCAAATCATGAAGGGAAACCTTGACGAACGGTGTACGGACGCGCTCGTTTGGGAGTTGATGTTGCAGGCAGGCCCAGTCGGTGCGTTCGTAGCCTGTCTTACGGCTTGCTATTCTGACGTTGCCCGGATGGCCAGTCAACGTGCACCTTCCCAAGGACCGTATCTCTATGGCGCATCAGGGTTACGGGTTCTGCGAGTTTTTGACAGAGGAGGACGCGGAATATGCATGTAAGATCATGAATCAGATTAAACTCTGGGGAAAGCCCATAAGGGTTAACAAGGTTCGTCACAGGTCACTAGCAGAGGCGCCGTGGATAGCACACGTCGATCCTTGGACGTCTTGCAGCCGATACTGACGCACCGTTGCTTTCCTTAGGCGTCCTCGGACAAAAAGCAGCTTGATGTTGGCGCCAATCTTTTCATCGGGAGCCTGGACGAAAACGTTGACGAACGGCTGCTATATGACACGTTCAGTGCGTTTGGTGTAATGGCAACAACAGCAAAGGTCCGTACTTCCCCCTAGCTTAGCTTCACTCGTGTCTTCATCGCTCTTCGATAGATTGCTCGCGACCCAAGCTCTGGAAAGTCGAAAGGCTATGGATTTGTCGCCTACACAGACTTCGAATCGTCCGACGCAGCAATTGAGTCTATGAACGGTCAATTCCTCATGAACAAAGCTATTACCGTTCAATACGCATTCAAAAAAGACGGCAAAGGCGAACGGCACGGCACGCCAGCAGAACGTCTCCTCGCAGCCCAAGCACGGAAAAACAATGCCCTTCCTGTCGGGGCACGACCTCCACCAGCACCCATGGCTTTTGGGGCCCGGCCACCCATGCCCGGGTACCAGGGTTATCAAGGCCAATTCGCAGGTGCCCTCGCACAACCCGCTCCGCCTCCCGGTTTCACACCACAGCAGACGATCATGCCGCAAGGCATGCCCATGCATATGGGGGGAATGCCGATGGGAATGGGTATGGGCATGGGCATGCCCCCACCCCCGCCCAATATGCAGATGTATAATCCCCAAGCGGGATACCCGCCTCCACCACCCCCGGGATTCGCGCAAGGCATGCCCGGCATGATGCCTCCGCCACCTCTTGGTATGCCTCAACCGCCTCCACAGTACTGAGTCAATTCGAAAAGTACATGTACCGCCCGTCTGCCCGGGTAGACTTATTATTCTTGTATCTTGAATCCAAGTGCTTGCTCGATTTCCGTGCTGGTTTGGTTTGCTGCCCGTCCGCAATCGGTAAACGCACTGCAGAATTGATCATCAACTTGACCAGCGTTCCGTGCTCGCAGTCTCAGCCTCTCAGATGTCAGGCCGCCCTTCGAAGGCGCCTTATCTTTCGATGCTGATAATAACTTGCAGAGAAGATTGAGGCAATCAGGTACATACGTTGGGTAGTTCTAGAGTCATACTGGCACAGGCACTACCGAAGGATAAGCAGAAGCGCACAGTATGTACCGCATGGATTCCACGAATGTTTGGCCGAATTTCCCTCGGAGGGCGAAACAGTCCATAGGGAATATCTATGGATAGCAGACATGTCAGGTAGCATTTTCTTAGACCTGATAGCAAAACTTAGCACACCAAGTCGAGGAGAACGTTAACCAATCCAAGTCCAAAAGAGCAGCGCATTGCAAGCGATCAACTAAAGTAATGAGCGATTGAACTGCGGTCCTACTCACGATTGATGTCGATGGACGGGAGGCCGGAGGCAAACTGATGGAATTCTGCAGCGATAAGCAGCGCAAGCGTATGTATACACAAGCAGCCAAGATACTGCGGCAGTCGCGGCGTGCATATCGCACTGAACAGCGCTCAATAAAACAAACTCGTACGGAGCACTGACAGCAAGAGCATCTGCATATAATCCGGCAATCAGTGTAATGCCAGCGCCTGAGATCCATTCCCGCGTACTTATAAATGCTTGGATATGTACCATGCGGTCACTGCCAGATTATAGCTACTATGCGCCGCGAGGCAGCGTCGAGGGAAACGCCGCTATAGTGCCAGTGGGCGTTGGGCGGACGATGAGCGGTCACTCCCAAAACAAATTCGATGGCGATACGATACAGAAGCGCGGCACCCACTCCTACGGAGTCCAAGGGTCGAGTCTTCAGGGCAAGAAGGAGGTACCAGGGCGAACGTGTTCACGACGAGATAGAATGTCATTGGACGGATAAGATCCACCGTGGACGATGTTTGCGTCGTCGAAGAAATTTGGACGCTGACTCGAGAGCTCGGGGAACTTGTGCAAGGACATTTGACAAGAACGCCAAGGGTTGCAAGCAAAGCCGTCTGCGTAGCCGCCTGAAGCCACATTGTACACCATAAAGTGGCAACGATGTTGCCGCTGCCAAAAGTTGTCCCGGCCATGAGGGCAAAGGCACTGCCAATATTCACCGTGAGATCGGGGAAAATTATGGGCGCTCTGGAGAGCAGGGGGACGCATGACTGAAGACGTTGGATGCGATGCAAGTTGACTGGAGGTAGAGCGCTGTACTCGTGACACCGTGTCATAGCCGCCTTCGTGGGTTGACCGATTAGAAGCAAGTTATTTTCTGCTGTGCGTTCGAGGTCGGAAGAGGAATTCAAGTGGTCTTTGCAAAGACGCGTAGACGAGGACAAGGAGCCCAATCGTCTGTGGTGCCGATATCGAGGTCGCCGCGCACGACCCAAGCGGAGGGAAACATTGAGCATCCGCATGGTGGGCCTTCCATGACGCAGGATGGTATTTTCAGCCAAGTTTGCTACGAACGAGAGGGCTATGCCGTCCTGCGATTGCAGGCCGAGAGTCACACACTGTGGGCATGCAGTTTGCTCTGAGAGACAGAGAGTTCTAGAGATGCTATGGACGCAGTCAACAAGCGATAATCTCAACTGAACGGAATGAACATACGATTGCCATTATACGTCTGCCTCCGCCATCGCACAACCGGCCGCTCAACAGCCCCGTCCTGCTGTTCTCGCTCATATGCCAGTGTTTCACGATGTAGAAATAGGACGGCAACCCAGTCTAGATGTCGCCTAAGGGCGCGCAAAGGATTCGTCACGTTGAAGTCGAGGTGAAAGCTGGTGAAAGTCGTGTTCCAAGTCGGGCCGACGAGATTCACAGCGACCCGCGCGGTCAGGAACTCCGCCAACTAGCAGGAAACTCTACTGAAACGACCATCCTCTTCGACTCGAAAGGCTTACCGAGTCATCGTCAAGACTGCAGTGTGCTCAGGCTGTGGAAAGCAAGTACCTTATTCTATGTGATAATTGAAACATTGTAATTGACCATTGACTAGCAGGATTCGTAGCAGTGGCTGCACTGCGGACTCGCACTGAGAGTCTCGGTACAACGATTGGCGCTTTCCCAGGTCGTTGTTTCGCTCTACAAGAATGCAGAAAGGCGAAGCTAGCAGCTCCAAGCCACCCGCGTCAGCGCTGTATGTGGAAGCCACGAAATTACACGGCGGAAACAGGCACAGATTCGCGCAGCTCAAAGTCCTATTAATATTGGCCCTCTCTGCCGCGATAACTCTTTCATTCCTCACCTACTCCTCGTCTTTCACGCAACCAAGCTATGCCAGCTCTGGTGATCCAGCTTCGGAATGGCAGGACAACATATGGCCGCTGCGCCCGCCAACGTCATGGGACATATCGACTGATTTCCCATACACCCGGACCTTTGAGTATGACGTGACGGAAGGAACCTGGTTGCGGCTTGACGTGCACCCTAGAACGGGCGACATTGTATTCGATATGGCTGGGGATCTGTACTGCCTCCCCGCGAAAGCGTATCTGAATTTGGACGCGCAGAACGATAGAACGAGGGCTGTCCCGGTCCTGTTGGGCGTCCCGCATGACTCCGACCCACACTTCTCCCCTGATGGGACGCGTATAGTTTTCAGGAGCGACGCAGAGCTGGGTGTGGAGAACATTTGGATATCCGAATGGAAGGGATGTGAGAGCATGGACTTGAGGCCAATTAACTCAGCCGTGGACGCAGATTTGGAGGAGGCGTTGGAGGTCAAGGCAGTCGAGGAGAGTATGCTTGCAAGCGGCATCAAAGAAACGGCCGAGCGAAACCATCGCAGGCTTGTCCGTGAAGGAAGAGCTAGTGGTATGTCGTACTCGTCTCTCTGCTCGTTTGCTCATGTTTAAACCCCTTCGTTATGCTTCAGCACGTCGTGTCACCAACGAGACATATCGCTGGGTGTCCGATGCGCGTTTCCACCCCTCAGAGGACAAGGTCATCGCTACGAAATGGTACACCTCTTCCCGGAGTCTGGGTGCCGGTGAAGGTTGGGAGTATTCCATCCCATCCGTCGACACTGTCATTGAGCCAGGAAGTGGCAAACGTCTTCTCGGGCGCAGTCTCCCCGCTGGCTGGACCGCCGCGCAATATGGGGACCAGCAAATCGGCCCTGAGCAGTTCATCTGGTCTGGAAATGACACGTTGATTTATTCCAAGAATGTGGCAGACGCTTCAGCATTCTCCTACAGCAAGGGTATGTCGTGGGGGTATCCTGTGTTTTCCGTAAACTGACTTGTCGGAAATAATAGACGTGCACGCGGGTATATACGCCATATTCTCGCACAATGTTACCAGCGGTAAGACGGAGACACTCGTCAACTCAGCGCCTGGCGGTGCAAGCCGCCCGGAACTATCAAGAGATGGAAAGACGCTCGCTTTCGTGAGGCGCGTGAGGGACAAAGAGGCGCTTGTGGTCAAGTGAGCGATTTCTTGTCTTCTCGCGTAAGAACGAGCCGTAGATTGACCGCCCCCTCAGAGATCTAGAGACTGGCACGATCCACAACGTGTGGCATGGTCTCACGTACGACCTCAGCACCGTATCTGCGCCCATGGGAACGTATCCCTCATTCGCCTTCACGCCTTCCGACGATGCGGTCATAATATGGGCTGCGGGTCAAATCTGGCACGTCCCTCTCAAAACAAACGAGCGCGGGGAGAAAACGGCGTCGTCCTCCCACGCTCCGTCCCCGATCGCGTTCACTGCGCACATCGAGAAGCGGCTGGCGGAGACGCGGAGCAACGGGCCTGCAGTCGCACAAGAGCTTAAAGAGGTATCGAGCGCTGAAACGGAAAGGGTGTACGCCTTCAAGGAGCTTAGGGCCAACGAGGACGGCAGCGCAGTCGTCTTCCAAGCGGCCGGTGTATCGTACGTGCAGCCAGTCGGGAAGGCTGCGGCCCAGAAGGTACCTGTGCTGCAGTCTGGTGCGGCATACTACTCGCCGACGTTTGTCCGTGGCGCTCCCGATCTCGTCCTTCACGCACGGTGGTCCGACACGAACTTCACGTCATTCGAGCTCGCCAATCTTACATCGCAGACTGCCCAGGAAATCACAGGTCTTCCGCTGGGGCGCTATTACTCGCCCATCCTCTGTGCGTGCAGTGGCGACCACCGAACGCTCGCATTCGTGAAGACGGGCGGGGATCTTCTCACTGGGGACATAGTCGCTACCGCCAATCCCGGCCTGTACATTGGCGAGATCACGTTCCAGCCCACCTCCGCACATATAACGATCCAGAACGTGCACTTTGTGCCGTCCGAGATTGATGTCGACGACCTCCTCAAGATGCACTTCGTCGAAACAAACAAGAAATTGCTCGTGCAGCAGTCCTCGCGGTCGTTCATAGTCGATTTCGGTGCAGCTCCGACGGCAGAAGGCGAATACCCACACAAAGAGATCGCGACAGGCGAAACTTCTGTCGAGCTTGCCGTCTCATCGCCTACCTCCGAGTATGTCGCGTTCGTTGATTTCCTCAATGTGTATGTTGCACCTGGAGGAAATGTCCTCCCGGGTGAGGCGGTGTGGAGTCGGCCTGGCAACGCGACAAAGGGTCTGGCGCGAGTGAGCTTGGATGGGGGACACGACATTACATGGAGCCAGGATGGGAAAACGCTTCTCTGGTTCCTTGGTAAGCCACTCAGTCAATTTCATCATATGCAGCCCCTCAATTCTTCTGCTCGCCTCTAGGCCCCTACCTGCACTCGCTGGAGGTCTCGAAGCTCAGCAAGTGCTCGTCTGCAATCCAGGATGATGCCCTCAACTTCGGGATATCATGCACGAGATATCTTCTCGCATTCCAGGAGGTCGTCGTGAAGCATCCGACGTCCCTACACCTACTTAAGCAAGACGCGTCCAAGCATGTCGGGTCTGGATATGCAAACGCCGACGCCGACGCCGACGTGCTGGTCATAAAGAACGCGACCATCCTGACAATGGAGACGGGACAGCTGCACGGCGACCTCATCACCGATGGCGTCCTGGTCACAAGAGGTGGGGTCATCGAGTCCATTGGTAACCTACGGGATGGAAGCCTCAATGTTCCTGTCGGTGCATCCGTGATCGATGCCCACGGTGGTACGCACCATCCCCAGATCTGACTACTGGAGCAAATGCTGATACCCCTCCGTTGTGCCGTAGGGCTTATCGTACCTGGGTTCATCGACGTGCACGCTCATTGGGGCGGGTTTGAGACTCTGTACCCTGCGGCATCTTGGGAGCTGGAAACGTTCCTGGCGTACGGAGTCACTACCCTTCACAAGTCCGTCGTCTCCTCTATCTCCTGCTGTAGACATTGGCACATATTGACGTTCACGCGATTTCTAGCCCCAGCGCAGACAATGTAAACACCTTCGCCGAGCGCTCGCGCGTCGAAAGTGGACAGATCATCGGGCCGCGGATATTCCAGACTGGGCAGATCATCTACGGAGCAGGCGCACCAGGCTACCACCATGACGTCGTCGACATGGACGAGGCGCGTTCTGCTCTTATTAGGATCAAGGCAGAAGGCGGGCCAGCCAGCTTTTCATACAAGAATTATAATTTACCATCAAGGTAACATTTTGTTGCTGCCATTTTTACTTGCATGCATGCTCAAGGGCGTTGATAGGGCGTCGAGGCAGCGATTGCTGCTGGCTGCAAGAAACCTCTCAATGCTTTGTGTCCCCGAAGGAGTGCGTTCTCATTACCGTCTCGCACTGCCAGTAGTACTTACAAAGTGACCGTTATAAGGGCATGAATTACGATTGGGACCTGACATACATTGTAGACGGTTGGTCAAATGCATTGCTCGTTGTCTCGTTAACACTGACTTACACGAATCGTCAGGCATGACAACTGTCGAGCACGCTCTACCCGTTCCCGTCCTCTACGATGATATCCTCACCCTGTATGCGCTGAGCGGAACTGGTTCTACGCCGACACATTTAGTCAATTACGGAGGTGCATGGGGCGAGCAGCTCGTCTGGGCCCACGACCCCGCTAGCGATTCAAAGTAAGCGATTCAAATAATCGCATACGATGTGCCTACAATTGAAACCGATCCTAGATTGCGACGGTTCACGAGGCACGATATCCTGGAGGTTATTTCCGAAAGCACAGCGCGGCCAGCGAATTGTGCGCTTCGAGATTTTTCTTTTCTTCGCTGAACTGACTATATTTTCCCTGCTTTCTAGCCTGGGCATATCTCAACACATCCGCATCCGTTGCCAAAATGGTCGACATGGGCCTGCGTACGCATATCGGCGCGCACGGGGAACCGCCGCTCGGCGTCAACTACCACGCAGAGATCTTCTTCGCCCAGCAGGGCGGCCTGAGCAACTACGAGGTGCTCAAGGCCGCGACGTCCAATGCCGCAATTACGCTTGGGCTGCAACCCATAATCGGCAGCCTCTCTCCGGGCAAGTTCGCGGACTTCCTCGTATACCCACCTGGTGTCGACCTGGTGCACGGGGATCTGACGAGGAGCAAGGAGATACGGTATGTGGTGAAGGGTGGGCGTGTGTGGGATGCGGAGAGCATGACAGAGGTGTGGCCAGTGAAGGGGAGGAAGCAGGACAGGCCGCCCATTAACGCAGAATGAGGCCTAAGAGCAGGAAACTGACAGAATATAATGTAGCACTGACGGGCAGAATGAAATCCATATATCCGTGTTTATTCAAAATAGGCGTAACGTTAATAGGCATGATAGAGTATAGATACAGGTAGGCAGTGGGGGAAAGCGAGATGACCGCAGAAACACAACAGCGATAGGCGAATAAGTACGCGACGTTAAGTACCATTAATTCATCTACTCTTCGTCCCCTGCGTCGTCGGCCTTCTCAGCCTCGGCCTTGTCCTCCTCTTTGTCTTCCTCCCCGGCGGGCGCGTCTTTGCTCCCCATGACGGTCGCGTTTATTCTAGATGGTATTCACGCATAAGCCGATGTTTGCAAGAAGAATACCACAGAACTCACGTTAACATGACGTGCACCTTCTCCTTCTCCCCGCCCTCTGGGTTGTCCAGCTCAATCTGGATACGCTTGCTCCCTTTCCAGCCGTAGCTTCCGGTCGAGAAAGAGCTGGGCAGAAGAGTGGCGCTGCCGATGAGCCCGGGGTCCGCAGACTCCACCGACACCGTGTCCTTGTCTGTCATACTCGGCGGCGTGTGCGTGATGTTCAGGTGGAGTGGCAGAGCACGCGTTTTGAAGTCATTGCTTGACAGGTTGGCCTGGCCATGGTCGATGAGCGCGAGGGATGGGCACCTGTAGCGCGTAAGTCACGTACCTTTGGGCCCTTGCGACCTTTCGCAGCTTTGTTTGGGCTCGAAGCGTCGTCTGTCTTGGCGGCTTTGGTAGCACGCGTCGATGCAGCAGAGTCTTCGGATGCTCGTTTCTTGCCTGTAAGACGCGTCAGTGACAGTCCCGCGTAGACTGGGGGCCCTGAAACGCACCAGCCATGTTGTTGATAGGATTAGTGTGCGGTGATTTCGTGAGGTAGATGAGGGTAGGATGCAAGTCAGGAAATCTGCTTGGACAAAGTTCGAACCCGTATTTATATGTCGGCAGGTCCGCAGAATCGCATTGTCCGCTGTAGAGAAAAGGCCCGCGTTCCTATGCCAATGTTTTGGCGTCACGCATCGCGTAGCCGTCATTTCGCGCCACAACCGCGTTCTGGCCCTGGCCCGAGCGTCATTTGCTTGCCCTGACAAGTCACAAAAAGCCGTAGAAAATAAATGTTGAAATATATGGGCGATATACTGTAAAAAAATTATCCGCGACGTAAGTTGGAAAACGAGGTATTTTCTCACAAGCTCGCGCGTATCGGATTGCAATTTTTCACAAGTTCATTTTTAAGGTCGAAAATATCTTACATGCTCGAAAGCTCGAATAAAACACAGGTTGGTGGTAAGGACATTGCATTTGACACATGTAGTAGCAGTACACTGACAAAGTTATACATGTTTATAGTAGCTACCGGGTCGTCCGAGTCGTGCTATAGTGGCAGGTGGGCGGCACCACGGGCTATGGTGCGCCCCCGCCGCGGGCGCGCTAATCTTCAGTGCCGACGCTATGGGTGCCCTGAGCCATGGAGCGACCGTGACAGCGGGGAGCGACAAGCCATGCGCGTGTGGCGGGCTCAGCTGCTCCTCATCGTGATATCCTGAGGATGACCGTGTGTAAGGTGCGGCGGGAACGTCCGCGGATACGCATAGGCCACTAGTGTGCGCGCTGCGGCGCGCCGCCGCCGTGCGTGCCCAACCATTCAGGGCCGACATCGTAGATGGACGCCCCGCACCATTGAATGACCTTGAAGGTGAGCTGCTTCAAGCCACTCGCAGATGGGCGGCAACGGCGCGCACCGCCGAGCCTCCGCTGTCGCGCCGGGTGCCCTGGTATCCAGCGCCGGTTATGGGCTCCCTGACCACGACGGCGAGCAGCTACAAGCCACGGACGTGCGGGATTGGCCGCCGTTTATGTCCTAAGCATGCCAGTGTAGGGGTGCGCAGGGAGAGTATACGCATACTCCGAGGCCTGGGGCCACCGTACAGGCACTGACAGGGAAAGTGGCCGGCTCTGTTAGCTGAGCACTCGGAAGGCAGGGTCGGGATGGCAGTACTCTACAGTCTCTACTTGGTGACCGTGCGGATTGCGATAACTTGTGCGCATCAGGCCATGGCAGCTGAACACATGCGTAAATTGGTGGAAAACAAGTTGTGAAAATAAAGGATACAACATTCTGACTTGTAAAAATGTGGACTCACCGGCTGTGGAACTTGTGGAAAAATGGCTCGTCATTTCCATCCCAACTTGTGTAAATTGGCTAATTATTGGACAATAATTTTTTTACAGTATATGTGCCATAGAAATAGCATTCAAAACGACCAGGGAACATGCTAACACAATCAACCGATTAAATCTTTGAGCTTCACAAAATCTGGTGTACCCAACCCAGTGATTGCGTCCCATCCTGGTGTGGCGTTGAAGCCGGGAGTCCCACAGCCTGGGTTATTTCCGAGCAAAATATCTGTAAAGCCTGGATGGACGGTGAACGTTAGGATGGAAGCACAAGAGGTGGTGGCAATCGTACCTGAGAGGCCAGATGAGTATAACAATGGGTTCAAAAATCCTAGGGTCTTTTTGCCATTGGCAATGCGAAAATCGTTCAGCAACGAGACGATACCCGCAAAGGTGGGGGAGCTGGCGGATGTGCCCCCGACTGATTCGACCGAACCCCCGACAACTACCTGGAATCTGGAGTCCAAGTCAACGCGTGAGTTTGCTTTAAAAGCCGTCACAGCTCACCCTTCCCCTTGCGCACTGACATCCGGCACAGCACGACCTTTTCGACTGCACCAAAAAATCGGTATCTGTGGTAGATTGAATGATCGCAAATGACTTACTTGAATAGACCTTCATACGTGCTACCTAGCTGCTCCAAGAAGGGAGGAACTGCTGTTGCCTGGTACGCTGGTTGCGGGAAATACACGGAAAACCCGCCCTGAGAAAAATCTATACCACTCTCCGGGGCAATATGGAATGTCGCACCAACCTACGAGAGGACGATTTGGTCAAAATTAGTGTCCGCATAAAAGAGCGACGCGTCCGACGTACACCGGTGACGAAGGGACATGTAGCCGGAAAGACCTTGTTTTTTTTTAGCCAAGGGATATGATATAAGGTCATGAAAGTAGTAGGATGAAGAGAGACGCACAGGTTGAAATATTGTTCTATTCGTGCCGTCGTTTGTCAAGCACGTACCGGCCCCCACACTGCGTATCAAAGCTTCATGTTGGCGGCATGGAGAGAAACCGACGTGTCAGAGCTTCGGACGCACCCGCCATCACCGCTAGAAAATATGACAGAGGTTCCGCGAGCCCCAAGCTGGGCAAACATGTTGCAGACGCGACTGCAAGTGAAAATCAGAAAGAGTCACAAGGATATGCGGCTGGAAACTGTACACGGCGAAATCCTTTGGAAACGTCTGCCTGCGCCGCGTAAGTACATCCTTAATTCCATGCGTGCCACAACTCACTCGTCTCCTCCG
Organism: Plicaturopsis crispa FD-325 SS-3; assembly: GCA_000827205.1. NCBI lineage: Eukaryota > Fungi > Basidiomycota > Agaricomycetes > Amylocorticiales > Amylocorticiaceae > Plicatura > Plicatura crispa. The sequence continues at coordinate 1,173,671 of KN832560.1, read as the reverse complement.
TAACTCGTAGTGAACACCTGCGGTAACGCATCATCATCCTGGGCAAGCACAAATTCTAGCCAGTCTAGGTAGGGCTCGTCTCGCTGCGGAGGCGTCACTGAATCGTTGATCGTGGGTGCCGTTCCGGGAGTACTGTAGAAAAAGTTCGGCGTCGGGAAGGTCAGACCTGTCGTGTACTGCGTGTCCAAATTTGCCTGAAGAGATCGGTGTCGCATTGAACGCCGCTAGCAACAAAATAGCAGATTACCCACCTCCACTCCGGGAATACTTTGGTCGTTCAAACCGCCGTTAACTGAGAATACGGTGATGTTGCTGCCCACAGCGTCGGGCCGGAACTCGGAATAGAAAGTCTGGGCGAGAAATGAGTAGAGGCGGGATATGGAATGTTATGTTTCCGCACCTGCAGGTCGGCAAAGTTGACGAACTAAAGTGGCGCCCAAGTCAGCAAACAACGTAGAGGACACGCGTCGTGTTTTACCTGTTCCAGATAACCGGTAACACCCAGCTTATTTCCTTTGTCGGCAGCCTGCGGTACATAGCCCTCCGTGCGATAAAGCGCCTGCAAACAACTCGGCGTAATAGTCGTATTGCAGCTGACCGGAATATCCTGTCCAGCTGGACCCTTCACGGTACCCAAATCATCAGGCGATGGGAGCGGTCCATCCTCTGCAACGTGAAACGTAACACGCATCTTGCGCATGCGGTCGAACATCGTCGTGGGGTGGACAAGGTCGATGTGCGCATGGAGATGGCGGGGGAGGCTGTATTCGAGCGTGCGCACGGCGAGTTCGCCGGTGCTGCGGTGGCGGTATGTGCGGTAGGTAGTGGCCAACATGGCTTCAACGGTAGATATTGGCATCCGGGCGACGAGAGTATCACCCGTGGATGAAACGCTAACCGACTCGGGCGTAATGGAATGTGCAGCAAGCCATTCTTGCACCATTGCAACTGTTGTTGGGTGCGGGGCCGTAAGGCGATCAACCTCACTATAAATATTGCCGTGAACTGGAGATTTGATAAAAAAGCACTTTAAAGTAGCGCTTACGATTTGGACAGGTGCTGGCCGTAGCGGGGATGCGCCGGATCACTGATCTCGTAGAGTGCGGCAATGAGATCGTCCATCCTGTGCTGCTTGAGGCCGATGCGGAGAGTCATTAGCTGGTCCGGAGTGGGGACGTTATGCACGTCCCATCCTACGGGGACGGAGGTCCAGGCATGCTTCACGGCGAAGTCCTCCGACTTGGTCAGAGCAGGCGAGCAGCGTGCAAAGGCGCCCAGGCTAAGCAGGAGGAGGGGGACGTACAGTGTTACGCGACGCATCGTGTAGAGTGTGCGCCGACGATAGATCCTGTTGGCCAAGGCCCTAGGAGGCATATATCGTGTTGCGTCGACCTCGTGCTGCCCTGTATATGTACGATATGTTTAGCTTATGCCGAATTGTGGAGGACGACTCCCACCACGATCGTCGATAATCATCGAACATCAAATAAAGGACAACGATACCACGGTTTGACCTGGAGTCCACATGCCGCAGTACATATTGGAGGTGCTCGTGAATGACCCTCAGGAATGGATATATGGCATGCTGTCATTGCATCTGGATACATAGTATTACAAGGAGGACGCACGGGTGAGCTACGTTGGTATGGAAAAATAGACCGTGTATGTCGCAGAGTTCTTTGCGCTGTATCCTGCTACTGCTCTATGTGCTCGCCCCGATGGCCTACTGGAATGTGGCAAATCTAGTAGTAGAACTTATGAGTATTGATGCAGCCAACTTCAAAAACGACGCACCAATAACCAGGTTGCTTTTCTTGTAGATGGCACGCTCAAATGCCAAGTACTTGAGGGTACCGCGCCGGACACATTCCCCACCACACCACAGGGAACCAAGAGCTGAGACTCGCTTGGCGCCCCCTCACTGCGTTGCCGACCGGAACGTCGACCACTGCAGTGACCTCTCGCATCACTCCCGACCCCATCTCCTCATGCTCGCCTTTCACACAGCCGCAACCCCCCTCACCGCCCGGCGCGCCCTCAGCGGCCATGGCTCCCAAGAGCCGGCAATACCGTCAGATATCATCGTCATCCGAATAGAACTCGTCCTCTTCCTCGTCGATCGAAGTCAAATTCGTGAAGTCGACCTTGTACCGCAACAAGCCCCCGATACCTCCAAAGCCCTTGACGAACTGCGCGCCCTCCTGCGAGCGGTTTGTCACGAACTCGAGGTTGGCGCCGAACTCCTTGTACTTCTCCGCGAACCACTCGAGGAGCGACTGCGGCTCCTGCGCCTGCTCCATCTCGAGCCCCGTGGACTTGTCGATGAACTTTTCGCGGTCCTTTTCCTGCTCCTTGTTGCTGTGCACGATGATCTCCTCGCCCGCAGCATTCCGCAGGACGTAGCGCGTGATGTCCATGTTCTCCCATACGATGAGCGTCTCGACGGCGCCGAGCTCGAGCGCCTTGAGCGTGTCGTCGATACCGAAGCAGTATCGTCCAGTGTCCTGACTGATCTCGTCGAAGTATTTTTGGATGAGCTTCTTCTCTTGCACGAACTTGACGTTCGCAAGGGACTCTCCGGCAAGCTCGATCGCCTGCTCAGAAAATGAGCTAAGAACTTCAGTGTTGGCAATGCAGATGACGAACCTGATTGAAACCATTTTCGCCTCCGTAACTGACGTCGACAATCTTGATGACCTTTGCAGCCAAGCGTCCATCGAACAGATCGCTCTGACTGAGCTCCGTCTTGAAGTCGGCACTACCAGCCAGCACGAGACCGGTCACATTGACCTTGTCCGCCGTGATGAAATGCTGCACCGCGAGCTCAGCGACCTTGCGCACGTAGTTGTGACGCTTCTCGTCTCGGAGACGCGAGAAACGCAGCGCAGACTGTCCACCACGACCATGCTTCTTCGGGAGGTCGACAGTGAATTTGTGGATGACGTCGCGCGTGTTTCCTGCCAACGTGCCGAAGAGCGTGCCGTTTCCGTCCATGACGATGAACCCGAAACGCGAGTCCGACTCGAGTAGCTCAGAAAGAGCCTCCGTATGGAATTTGTTGTCACAGAGATACAGCGACCTGAGCAGTTGGCAACTTCAGCAAGTGCCAAATAAATAAATACGATGTAGGCGTACGTGTTGATAGGCTTGTGGGGTTCGAAATCGAAAGACACCTTTTTCTCCTTGCCCTCATCTGTAAGGATCGTGCCGACGAAAAGCACAAGTCCGTTTGGCGGTACTCGGTTGTACAGCTTCAGTCTCTGCTGCGTACTTGTGATCGCGGCCAGCACAGACAGTCGATTCACGCGGGATTTGATGTTAGATGCCGTTCCGTACTCTTGCGTCAACATCGCCGATGCACGCGAAATTTGATCCTACAGAATAATCAATTCGCATTCAAGTATTCACGACGATCGCCGACTCACTTTCGGAGGAATGATCAAGCTGATCATGGAAGTGCCAGCTCTGTAGGAGGGGTACGCGATCCAATGAGCTCTCCATCCGTGCCAACAACAGCGACTGAAAAATTGACTGACCCTCTGGCAGCGTCAAGGCTCTTGATGAGCTTCTTGACCTTCCACATCTGGATATTCTGCTCCGCCGCATCTGGGGTTGCCATGCTCGAAGGCGTGCGCTCTGCAGCTTCAAGGTATACGTGAAATATACAGACAGAAGGGCGATGGTGAAAAACGGTCCAAGGGCCGCACGTAGACGTCGGTGTACGGAACCGTCGATAATCGCCTCGATAGGTCAAAGTTTTGGATTTAGGGCAGGCTCGAAAGTCTTCAAATGAGACACGACGCGTCTGTCTCGCGTCGCAGATCTTTCAATTTCTGCGCTGCACTTTGCAAATATTCTTTGGTCTTGATCTTGTCCTAGGTTTTCAGAAAATCTAGACCACTCATCGTCAGAGGTCTCAGATGAACTCCACAAACGCGTCTGATAAGCGGAAGGACAACTCGTCGAAGTCCGACGCTCGAAAGAAAGGACCCGCAACCGAAGACACCTCTAATCCAGCTGGACCAAGTCAGCCTACACAGGCTGTACCTGAACCCGCAGCAGGACCCTCAACGACAGGCAAGGATGTCACGAAATCGCGGCGAAAGCGCACGAAACTCGCACCGCAACGACCCTACCCGACCGTGCCCACATCCGTATCGGCCACGGGCCCGCGGTCGGCGCATACAGAGGGGAAGAACTACATATGCCTGACGCGCAAAACGCCCCTCGGCGCGTACCTCCGCCGCTGTAAGGACGTCGTGCTCAAAGACGGGTGCGCGCCATGTTCTTTTTTCTCTCTCCTGAAACGACCACGCCTAAATCGGGGGAATTAGGTACAAAACCCTCTACCTCAGCGCGCTGGGCGCGGCGATCCCGCACCTCATGCAGCTGATCGTGTCTCTGCCGTCAGTGCTGCCGTACGCGGCGGAGGAGATGCGGACGGAAGTGCGGACGGGGACAGTGGAGGTGATCGACGAGGTGGAGCCGCCGACGGAGGACGAGGACGCGGACGTCAGTTACGAGACGCGCGGGAAGTCATCGCTGAGCGTCGTGTTCATCATCGGCGACGGTGCACAGGAGATTGTCGGTGGGACTGGGAGAAGGGAACGGGGACCTCAGAGAGGCGGTCGAGGTGGAGAGAATATGGGCGAGGGAGGCAGTGGCTCTGGACGGAATGGACAGGGCAAAGGCAAAGAAAGGGCAGCGCCTGCACAGATCGTATTCGCAGAACCGGAGCAGGGGGAGATGGATGTCTCATAGGTACGCTTGCGGTTAATATAGTGTTGGAGAGCTCAGCACTCATCGTGCAGTCCTGCAGGCAATACGCAAGGGATGACTTCCCGCAACCCTACGTAGGGGCGACTTGACGCCATTCGAGCGTGAAGCCAGTACCACATACTGCTGTCTTCCGGACCCCGATTACCTGATCGCAGGCTCAAATCAATGCAGCGGCGAAATGGGTGAATATTCCAATAGTCACAGGCCCCATTGGTTCAGCCGCAGCCGCGCCAGGGAATGGCAAGCCTGAATGAGCCTGCAGCTGCGGAGCCGTGTGCACCTGCATATTGTTGCAGGAAGCCCCATGCTCACGTATTTACTCGAGGTCACTGGCAGGTTTGTTGTTCAATACGACTTCGCAGGTAGAGTGCATACATATACATGATACATCTTGATATTCCTTCCGAATACAATTCACTTTCTTGACTTCTTCCCTTCTCCCGTGCACTACAAAGACGACTAGAATGTAGTCGGCTACTTCGCGAATATGGTCTCGAAGGTCGTGCCTTGGTATCTAAAGCAGCACACGATTAGCCTGAACCTCACGTAGACAAAAATGAACGACGTCGATCTCACCCAAGGTATGCCCTGCCGGGGTCAGTGAAAGTGCTGTCCAGGGCTGTGTCAGCGAGACCGGGATGTAGCAGGATGAATGGACACACATGTAGCCGCGATCGCCCGGTACCCCGAGTTTAGAGTGGAAGAACTCGAAGAAGACCTTGCTGTACCCTTCGTTCAAGGATGGGCTCAGGTTGTCAAGGCTTGTCTACGGAGTAAATTTCCGGCCTTGAGTCGGTATTATCTCGCATAGAGGATCGCAGGTGCTTACGACGACGAGATTAAAGGCAGGGTCCAGAGTGCCCTGGAAAGTCTGCACCTCATTGTGCGTGTAGGTGACGGAAATGTAGTTCTCCGGCTTGTTCAGTGTCTTTGCAGCAAGCTGGAACAATTCCGCAGGGAATTACGCTGACTTAAGCATCAATTCTCTACCAGAAAACCGTGTCTGACACACCTTGGAGAACTCGAGCACGAATGCTTTCGCATCCGGGACCTAGGACAGTAAATTCAGGTGTATAGTCAGAGCGCGTCACTTTGTAAAGCCAGCGGGGCATTTACTTTGACGTTAGTGATGAGCTGGAGAGAAGGCATATTGTAGAATCAGACTTGAAGTTGGCAGGTTGTGGGAGGAAGTGCGCCATCGACAAGGCATGGTGCAATAAGTGTCGGGCGAACACAGGGGCTATTGTCCACTTTGGATGTCGTCACAGGCTTCGAAATTTCATTTACCGCGGCGACTAAGTTCGATAAATTAATAGGATTGAGGCCTCCAGGAGTCAGAAGGACCCCCGAATATTAGGCTAAATGCCGTTTGAATCATCCGGGCAAAATTTGCACTTTTCGCCCGAAGGCCATATGCCATCCGGGCAAAAATCTTGCCCTCTGCGAGGGAGGCTATGTTGCGTCCGGGCAAAATTTTTGCAGGGGGAAGGGGCGGCGCCGCAGGCGCCGCCACCAAAATTTGGCGCGTATGCACGTGACCCTTTGGGTGGGTAAAGCGCCCGAAAAGGCAATAAGGCCAGTTGCCATCCGGGCAAAATGGGATCCATCCCTCGCAAATCATCCGGGCAAAAAAAATCAGCTTTTGCGATTTTCATAACGGCATTTACCCTAATATTCGGGGGTCCTGAGTCAGACTGGTGTGCGTTGGGTGTGCGCCTGCGTATTTCTTGTTGCAGAAAGAGACATATCTACTTGAGGTCGAGCTTGTTGAATAATCATGCGATTATGCAGGTAGGGTGCATACATATACACCTTAAAATAAATACAATCTACTTCCTCTAATTCTGCCCTTCTCCCGAAGACAGCATTGTCTTTGCGAATGTCTCGACGGTCGTGCCTTGGTATCTGAAGCGACACACGATCAGTCCGAGTCTCACAAAGACAACCAGTGCACGAAATCCGTCTCACGCTATATATGCTCTGCCAGGGTCGGTGAAAACGCTGTCCGGGGCGATATCAGTGAGATTGGGGTGTAACAGGACGAAACGAACGCACATGTAGCCACGATCGCCAGGTACCCCGAGTTTGGAGTGGAGGAATTCGAAGAAGGCCTTGCTGTACCCTTCGTTCAAGGACGGGCTCAAGTTACCGAGGCTTGTCTGTTGGAGATCAGCTTGTCAGTCCGATCTCATATGAAGGAGGTGGATCGCAAGGACGTACGACGGAGAGGTTGAACGCTGGGTCCAAAGTGCCCTGGAATGTCTGCGCCTCATTGTGTGTGTAGGTGACGGAAATGTAGTGCTCCGGCTTGTTCAGTGTCTCTGCAGCAAACTATGCACCGCAATTTTTGCAGGGAGTTATGATGACTTTAATGTGTACTCTCGACGAGAAACTGTGTCTGACCTACCTTGGAGAATTCGAGCGCGAATGCTTTCGCATCTGGGACCTATAATAATTAATTCAGGTGTTTAGTGAGAGCTTGACGCGTTGTAAAGTCCGTAAAGCAATTACTTTGACGTTAGTGATGAGATGGAGAGAAGGCATCGCGTGGAACTAGTGTCAGACTTGAAGCTTGCAGGTTACGGGAGGATGAGTGCCATCGACAGGGCATATAAATGTCGGGAGAGCACGGGGGCTCTCGGTCACTCTGTTCGATGTCGTCGGAGGGCTTCGAAATTTCATTTCCCTTTGAGTCCGACATCGGAGTCGGTCTTCATTGTGAACGTCGAATCCACATTGACGCCCACCGAAAGCCCGCGAACGCGAGGATTACTCGAGAATGTATCAATCGCCAGTGAGAACGAGGACCAAGACTACGCATGGGTCATAGGTATATATTAGTGGACGCATACAAGACATAAACCTGAACAACAATCATCGTATACGTAGCTTGTCAGTGCCAGATGTCGCCAGACCGTAAACAACGGAGCAAGGTCACATCGGCTTGGTGAGAGTGGTAAACATGAACGAAGGCCGGAATGCACGGAGGGAGTGCGAAATCGCGCTGATATAAGCAGTCAACCAGTCCCGTTTGGAGCCAAGGGCAAGTGAATTCGAGGCATTGTCAGCAACGAGGGTCACCCCGAATGCCGTTGCTTGCGCGGACGGTGCCGTACGTCCCTGAACCGCCGAGAACGCAGGGCCGGGCGCACGAAGACACCGCGCGGAGTCCTCTTGGCCTACACCAAGATCCAACCGCCCAACAGCTTCGTTTAGCGTACACCACCCCGCCCCGCGCCCGCCGATCGCATCCAGCACCTCTGCCTTTCCCCACCCGCGAAACTTGACTCGGAGGAACGTGCACTGCCCCGCAGCGTTCCCATAGGCTTCGCAAGTCCGGACGTGCGCGGCATCTAGGCGCGCGAAGAGTGCGGAGAGACGTAGGGAGTGGAGGTGGTGGGAGTTGTGCAGCGCGGCGAGGGATGCGAGGGGGAGGAGCGGCCGCGATGGTCCTGGAGGGGGTGGAGACGGTTGTGTATCCCGGGGCGGGGTGAGGGGAATGAGGAGGTAGGTTGTGACGTCTGGGGTGTCGGCGACGATGGGGAAGTAGTGGTCCATGTCCTCTAGCGTAAGATCATCTTCGAGATATGTCGTCGCGTCGGGCGCGTCGCTCACATCGGAGTCGTCAGTGGAGACGTTCATCGCCTCTGTCACGTGGATGGATGGGCCGCGTCCGTTGGCGGAGAGATTTAGCACCTCCAGTCCAGCTGCGAAGACCGAACGCACACACAAGAAGTGGTCGGTAATCGCGAGTCCGACGGTCGTAGTAGCATTGATCGATGGCATAGTACGCGTCTAGTAGAGATGTGCTCGTGGGTTATGCGGATAGCTGGTAAGGTGTCACTGCGTCGCAGAGCTTATATATATGATACCGGCGGTGGGACCTTCTGTGCTGCTGTGGACTAGAATCAGCCCTGGCGGAGAACAATGAGCAAATGAATGCGACGTTTGGTAAAGTGACATACAGGGCGTGTTGTCCACAGAAGCCATTCCTGCAAGTCCACAGTTATCTTCCTTCATAGGGCCACCCGCCAAGTTTACAATTGAAGCGAGAAGATCTCTGATGCACTCACCTTGTCGTTACAGGGCACAGCTCAGCCCTAGGAAACGATTCCCTGTAAATGAAGATTAGCATTGGCTGGTAGGTGCGTCGACGTTGAACGGTCGGCATGAGCAGAATGATGCCCGACTCATGGGCACGATGCGTTACTCGGCACCAAGACCGGCGGGATTTATGGGGGAGTCTATGTCCTGGTGAAAATTCGAATAGAGTGGCCACACGAGAGATCAAGAATAGTACAAATGTACAAAAACCTGCTTTGAATAATCCAACCTCCACCGCGATCTCACCGCAGCGTAACCAATTCTACATGCCAATCGTCAGTTCATCCTCAAAAAAAGATCACACATTCACGTACCCTCGCCCGACGTAGGATGAATCGCCACGCAATTATCAAAGTCCTCCTTCGTCGCGCCCATCTTGATAGCCACGCCAAAGCCCTGCAATATCTCGTCGGAGCCCATACCGATAATATGCAGCCCAACGACGCGCTCCTCCGGGCCCGCAACGATCAGCTTGAACATGCTCGGCTCCTTCTCGTGCTCCTCCACCATCGCAAAGTACATCGCGCGGAACGACGACTTGTACACCTTAATCGCGCCGTCGCCGTACTTCTCGCGCGCCTGCGCCTCCGTGAGCCCGATCGTCCCGATCGTCGGGTGCGAGAAGACGACGGTCGGGATGTCCTCGTAGCTGAGCTTGTCGTTTTTGAACTTCTCGGGCCCGAAGAGGCGGTTCGAGAGCCGGCGGCCCGCGGCGATCGCGACGGGCGTGAGGAGGGCCTTGCCCTGCACGTCCCCGATGGAGAGCACCCCGGGCACGCTGGAGTTCTGGTACTCGTCCGTGACGACCTCGCCCTTCTCGTTCGTCTTCACGCCGACCTCCTCGAGGCCCAACCCTTCGGTGTTCGCGTGGCGCCCGATCGCCCAGATGAGCTCGTCGACCTCGAGCGTCTCCCCGCTGTCGAGGTGCACGGTCAGCGGGCCCTTGCCCTTCTCCCCCTCCACCTTCACGACTTTCGTCTTCTTGTGGATGTTCACGCCGGTCTTCTCCATCCACGGTGTGAGCGTGTCCTGCAGGTCCTTGTCGAACGTGCGCAGGACGGTCTCCCCGCGGATGAGGAGGTGCGTCTCCGAGCCGAGCGTGTGCAGCACGCCCGCGAGCTCGACGGCGATGTACCCCGCGCCGACGACCGCCACGCGTTTCGGCTGCTCCTCCAGGTCGAAGAAGCCGTCCGAGGTGATGCCCTGCGCGGCGCCGGGGATCTTGTCCTCGCTGGGGATGGTGGGCCGCCCGCCAGAGGCGATAGTGATGTAGTCCGCGGCGAGGGTGTACTTGGAGCCGTCGGGGCGCGTGACCTCGACGGTGGAGGCGGAGGTGAGCTTTGCGAAGCCGTGGTGGTGCTCGACGTGCTCGCGCTCGAGGTTGGACTCGTAGATGCCGTTAAGCTTGCGGATGTAGGCGTCGCGCTGGGGTTTGAAGGTTGCCCAGTTGAACTCGGGGTTGCCGATCCCGATGAAGTTGTAGCCCTTGGCGTGGCGGAACTTTTCCGCGAGGTCTGCAGCATACCACATAATCTGCGAGGCAACATTAAAGGGGAAAGAAACGCCGTTTCGCAAGATCGTACCTTCTTCGGGACACATCCTGAACAAAATATGTTCAGTACGATGTATGTGTGCATTGACCACGCACTCACCAACGTTCACGCAAGTGCCTCCAAGCTTATCGGTTACTTCGATGCAAGCGACTTTCTTTCCATACGACGCTGCCCGACGCTGTGCACCTGCGAGTCAGTGTACCTCCCCGAAGCTTTACAGAACGAACTCACTGCACTAGCGACACCGCCGCTTCCACCACCAATGCATACATAGTCGTACTTCTCCACCGTCGGTCCAGTAGCAATGGGCGGCATGTTCCTGATACTGCTGGATGCAAAAGCTCTAGAAATCTAAACCGAGTTGTCAGCAAGTTGAAACCAGCAGACGCGACGAAGACGGACTTGAGAGAGTCTTGAAGCTGGAGAGGCCAACTTTGGTCTTATCGATGAACGGAGAAGGTACGCCACGGCTGCGTGCTTTTATAACGGCCCAGTAAATCCCTGATGTTGATATAATGTACTTTTCGAAACGGACGGATGTGCGCAAAATGTTGGGCTGAGCTCGTCAGCGCGTCCAGTGACCGATAGATAATGAATTTGATCGGTCAGCGACGGCGCCGCCGTGAAATTCCTAAGTAAATCCCACGTGTGCTCACATCGTCGAGCGCGATGATAAGTTGTAGTTTGAAGCTACTGACATTCAGAAAGTAGGAGAGGGATGATGGGGCAATGATGGTAGGTAGGACGCTATCACCAGTAAGTACTGCACTGTACTTCATATCAGGCACCTGCGAGGTTCGGGCAAAGTCGACTGTCGCCGAGGTGAAGTAGATAACATGAAGTTCGAGGAGTATGGAGCAGATGCTTGGTCGCTGCATGGTCAGCCGCGCGCAGGATAGACCGGTGAGTGGACGGCGAGAGAAACCGGGAGTCTATATGCCCGCAACCTGCTCCTCCAGGTATTTCCAAAGCTCATGCCCAAGCTGTGGATCCCTGGTTTTTGCCCGTGATGGCCCAAGCCGTGCCCACGGGATGATATACTGGGAGTTGAAAACACAAGATCATCAGCATAACTCTCTATCGCTGATGGAAACGCGAGCGGGAGGTTATGTACCTTCCCATTCAACGCGACACCATCGGGCGAGAAGCCAGCGTACAAGGGCGAGCTGGCGCCAAACTTCTCTACGGGAGACAAGAGTAATTTCTGCACGGTCGACATGAGTGATATAGTGTGATCAGAGTCGGACGGAGTAGACGCACCACAAAGGCATACTCTATCTTGCTCAGGTGGCGTTGCAAGTTCGTCGCGAGGTTCCCTGTGATAGTCTATACGTGAGGGACGTCCTCATAAGGCTTCCAGAGGTGCTCACCAGGGTTGAAAGACATCGAGACGACCCCCGTATCCTCAAACCGCCGCGCCAATTCGTTGGCAAAGACCACATTGCCCTGCGTCGCGCATTAATTTAAACCCTCAGATACAATCCACCGTCTGAGTCGACGCACGTTCTTGCTCTGCGCATACAACGCCTTGACCCCAGCCTTCCTCCTCGCGGGCCCATCCCGGAACGTCGCGAAGTCGATATCGAAGAACCATTGTGCCGCGGACGACGTATTGACGACGCGTACCGATCCGCGGGGTGAAGCGCTTGCGGTAGCCGTTAGGGTGGGCAGTAGGAGCTTTGTTAAGTAGAAATGGCCTGCGATGTTCAGCATATGAGCCAGGAACTGATTTACTGCACAACAGCACATACCGAGGACATTGACGCCCAACGTCAAATCATAACCATTCACGGTGAGAGCCTCTATAGGAGGGACCATCACACCTCTGCCATGCCAAAAACGTGAGCTACAAGAACTAGAGTAATCGGGAAGGAGACTCACGCGTTATTATAAAGAACGTCAAGCCGGGTCTCTTTCCTGTTGCGCCGCAAAAATATGTCAGATGCGACCACACAACAAAAAATGAACACCCTCACGAGAGGAAATCCTCCGCAGCAGCCTTCACCGATCCTAAATCGGCTAAATCCAATTTCAAGAAATGTATCGAATCTTCCCCGGTGGCGCTCTTCATTTCCTCAATAGCTCCCCGTGCTTTCTTCTCGCTTCGTGCGGCGATGTAGACCGTTGCGTTGTGCGCGAGTAGTGCCTGCAAGAAGTGGTTCAGCACTGCGGGACCTAGTGAATAAGTTGATGTTGGAAGAGAAGGACACTCACCTGCGAAAGCACCTTCCCGACACCGGAATTACCACCAGTGACGATGACGACCTTACCGGTCAAGTCTGGGATGTCGGCCTCGGAGAACCTGGGCTTTCCGGGGAAGCACTCAGAGGTGAAGGACAGTACCGCGCCCATGTTGATGGCGGCGAGGACGATTTTTTGGGAGTGGTATTTAGCCCCCCCACTTATATACTTATATTATGGGCGATATACTTGTATAAGCAGGTCCACAACATCGCCGTGGTACGCCGTTGCGTGCGTCGGTCGTGCGCTTTGAAACGCGATGGTACGGCATGATTAATAACGCGAATAACGCATAATTCGCGTCAGCAACCTGCAGAAACCCGAGTTCGCCATGAGTACTGTGTGTCGGAATCTTTCAGATGGAATTGTGTCCCACTACAGCAATCGTGACATAGCGCCACGGATTTCGTCTACGCACAAAATCAGTACATATCGTAAACATAGCGATAACGTACATGCTGCCAATCCCTCACACAACCCTCATACGATGAAACACAACCCAAGATGGAACACGTCCAAATGCCCAAATGCAGCAAGAATCACCACCCCTCCTCCCCGCGCACGCGTCCGCGGAAATTGCACTCCACCAGCAGCGCCAGCAGCCCCTCCGGCTCGCCGCAGTAGTCCATCAGCGCCCAGCCGCGTATCCGGGGTTCTGTCCTCTCCTCTCCATTCCTCCGTGTATCTCTCGTCCTCTGAGTACTCTGAATATCGCCATCGTCCCCCAAACCGAGCTGCTCAGCCGCCCACCTCGCGACCCTTGCGTTCACGCCCTCCACGCCCATGCCCCACGCCGGCCAGCCGAACCCGCGCGCGATCGCGGGGGGCGGGGCGAGCGGGAAAGATGCGGCGGAGAAGTACGATATGGCGAGCGGGGTGCGTGACGGAGGGGGAATCGGGGCTATATAGGCGGGCGCGTAGGAAGGAGACGAGGAGACGGAGGGCGCGTAAGAGGGGGAGGGAGAGGGGACGGAGGGTGCGCCAGGGAGGAGAGCGGCCGTTGCGCGTTGCACTTTCTCGGGTATGGAGAGGAAGGAGGGGATGCTGTACCTGTGGGCAAAATGGGATGAGTGGATGAGTGGATGGAAAAGAGGATGAAGCGGAGGATATACCAGTCGTGTACTTTAACCTGCGTCTCCCCACAAGTCCAGCTGAACCCGTCCTTCGCGCTGTCTGGCCACAGCGGCGGGTGTATCCCCAGCGCCTCTTTCTCCGGATCGCCAAACCTACTCAGCATCACGATCTTGCCCCTCACCTCGCCCAGCACCGGCACGCGATCCTCCAAGAACCACCTCTTCCCTTTCTCCGCGTCCGCGCCGATCTCCGCCTTCACGAGCCTTGCAAACTTGTCCGCGGATGTGACGGCGCCGTCCTCCTGCTTGATGGACATGACGAGCGTCTCGGAGGGGTGCGCGGCGAGGAAGGCGTAGATGGTGGCGAGGATGGAGAGGAAGGGCTCGCGCTGTGGGTAGGCGCCGTGGAACGCGATGAGGCGGCCGCGGATGGCGGAGAGGCGGATGTCGAGGACGCGGATGCCGGATTGTAGCTGGGTGAGCAGCGGGGTGTCGGGAGATTGGCACTGGGAGATGGGCCAGCCGTAAAACGCCATGCTATGGGTCCGTTACTCGGGTGCTGTTTGAGGGAGAGAGCAAATAGAACACCTACGTGTCGTGGGTGCCTTTGGCGCAGCGTGAGCTAACGGGTGACGGGAATTGTCATGGAGACACTCACCGGGAAGGAGGAGTGACGAGAGCGGCATCGGGTCAGGCATACTAGCCAGGAAAGCGGAAAGGTCACGCCGGGGTAGAATCAGCAATTTCTGACGAGACCCCGATGCCTTCCCCAAGTTTTAGTGTTGGTCCCAAGCATGTAGCTAAAGTGCATACCTTCACCCGACAAATGTGCCACGGGCAGCCTTTGGGAACAGCTACCGACTTGAAAGATCGCCCGCTACGAGATACGCGTATAGTGCAGCCTCGATCCAGGTCGGCATTTGGCCGTACTGGCTTGCCATCCTTGCCATCCTTCTTCTCCAGGCTCGTGTCATCGTCCTCTTCTTGTGGTGCAAGGAATATCTTCCGACGCCATACATCCTCCAAGGTAGTCGAGGCACCGGGAAGAAAGTGCAGACGCTCGCAGCGCCCCGACACGTCGCAAACAACTGTGTCGGCGGTGAGGTTGTGGATGGTGATGCGCATGTCGAAGAGTATGGTGTTACGGTCAAGGTATGGCTGGAAATCACTGGTAGACGTCGAACGAGAGATATGCCGGCTTCGTAGTTGTCGATTGGTTTGACGTAGGAAGGAAGACTCACGGCGAGCGGATACGCAATACTCACGCAGACTGGTCCGCGATTGGCAGCTCCGGGGTAGGAGAAACCCTCAAGCCCGAGGTACCCAGTGTAAACGCTAGAGGCTATTTTCGAGACTGTGTCGATAGATACAGTGCAGCCGGTATGAGACAGAGTTGCTTACAGGGAGCTGGCCTGGAAATCACGATGGTGGTCCGAACGGTGTACCGAAGTTGAACGTTGAACGTTGAACGGCAGGGCACTGGGCAGTTGCAGGGCGGGATCAAACTCATTCTGCGGCCCGCGGGCCCGAGGGACAATTCAATACCTTGCCACACCTTCCATGAATGTTGACAGATTTCTTATAGCAATACGGCGGACACAGTAGACCTACATGGATGTAACGATAACAATTTCAAAGGCAGTAAAGATGAAACAAGGACAAGAAGGAATGTGTCATGCGGCGCTCAGCTCGAGCCCGCCATCAAGTCATGAAGAGAATACAGAAGGGAAAGGGACGTCGTAAAGATGAAACGCGCATGAGATTCAGAATACGGCCTCACGCGGTGCATACTCGTCGAATGAGGCGGATCGAGAGAGGACACTCCAGGACGTGGTCGACGCCGAGGCGATGTCCATCTCGACGTCCGAGGCAATGTCTATCTCGACGCCTGAGCTGTCAGAGCGGAAGTCCATATCGACATCGCCATCGGAGTGGAAGTCGACATCACTGACGGAGCTAGAGTCGACCGACATGAGGTCGCTCCCGGCGTCAGAACGCACGGACTCGGCCTTCGACCCAGCGGAAAAGTCAAGCGTCGGGAGGACGAAGGACTGCGCGGGGTCCATCTCCTCCTCCGCGTACTCGCTCAGCCCGCCTCCAAAGTCACTTATATCATCCACATCGTCGTGCCGCACCTCCTCAAGCACGCACCACCCACTCCCGCGCTCGCCAATAACACCACGCACCTCTCCCTCCGTCCATCCCCTAAACTCCACACGCAGCAACGTGCACTCGCCCGAGCCCGTCCCGTACGGGGCGCACGACGCGCCGCGGGCCCACACCCCCGCGGTGTCGAGGTGCGCAAAGAGCGCGGAGACGTGGAGGGCGTGCGCGCGGTGGGAGGCGTGTGCTGCGGCGAGCGCGGGGATGGGGAGGAGCGCAGTGGTGGGCGGAGAGGGGTTGAGAGGGAGACGGGCGGTCGGGGTGGGTGCGAGGGGGATGAGGAGGTAGGTAGTGACTTCTGCTGCGTTGGCCGCGGCGGGGAAGTAGTGCTCCAGCTCCTGTTCTATCGCGGCTTCCTCATCGACTACTTTCTTCGGTGCCTGCTCGACGACTGTCTTCGGCTTGAGCATCTCCTTTCCAAATGTTTTTTGCTTCTTCTGCGCTCCGTACTTGAGCATCGCCTTGCTATCAGCTCCACCCTTAATTTCCCAGTCCATTTCGTACAATGCGCGGCCGGCGACGGGTACGTTCATGGCCTCGGCGATGTTTGCGAAGAGCGGGCGTGCTGCATGGAAATTGCGTGCCGTCCCGAGTCCGACGTTCGTCACCGAATTCGGGTGCGGCATAGTCGGCGCACGGGGAACGCATGGCGCCCCAAGCGGGTGCGAGCGCAGCGCATGCCTGACGGGAAGCGACAGGCGTTGCTGGATGCTGGGTGCGCGCACGCCGGACGAGGAGAACGCTGCGCGTGCGGCTGGGGCAGGTAAGCCCGGTGCTGTGAGGTGTGTTACGAAGCGTGTGAGGAGGTTACGAGACTGTGCGAATAGTGTCTGGGTTGTTGGTGCGCCGGTTGGTATGTGGATTGCGCGGCTGGTAGTGCCTCCACGCAAGCTCGGAATGAGCTGGGAGACACGACTGAAGCCGTGTGAGGCTAGCGGCATGGCTAGCAAGTGCCGTTTGTGTGCTCAGATGCGAGCGGTGTTTCTGGCAGAGAGGTATGCAGGTGCAGGTGGTGGTTGCGGTCCAAGGTAGGTGCGCACCGCGGAATATTGCAATCTGGAATCTGGAATGGCAGAAGGCCATGCCGATGCATTGCGTCACCGAGAATTACTATATTTAGTAACTTAGTTCCCCGACGGTACCCTCTCCGGAGGTACGCCAGCGTCGCTCCGAGTCGTTTACCGCTACAAACCTGCAACCGGCTCCCACAAGCCTCAAGCCTCCCGCATCTGTGAGTTAGCGCTGTATGATGACCATACTGATATACTCTAGTAATTGACTGCGCGGCCTCCTCAATACGAAACCTCGTCGGGTTACCATGAGCCAACGCTGGTCTGTTTGGGATGCAGTGGACTCTTTCCCCCCACCGTGATAGCTCCTTGCCAGATCTCAGAGTCTGCAAGGGGTGTATCACATACGAACATGGGGCTCGATTGAAAGCTCTTGACCATGACGGCCTCGAGCTTGAGAGATTCCGCTACTTGACCTCAGGGGCTGCCAATCGCAGACCAGCCTGCGTGGATATTGCTTGTCCGCGGTGAGTCCAGTGCTTTCCTATATCAAGCTGACGACAACTACGACAGCACCACACCACCTGTTGGACGTTCGATTTACGGGCTTTCATTGAACCTACGCACCTCGAAATGCTCGTCACCACGGTACACTGTAGCTGTTTGCGATGTACCGGACCGATGCGAGCATAACATGCACTGTCCTCCTGGTGCCTCAACTCCGATGGCCATGAAGGCGGTATCGCTGGCTACATAAAACGAGGACGATTCGACGAGCCGGGAGAAGGATGGGAGGGCGCGGTGTAGAATCTATCACACCTGCAATCCTGCAAACTCGTGTACAGTAGTCGTTGCTTCAACTTCAACTTCAAACCTGTCGCACTACTGTAGCCAAGCTCCAGGCTCCCGGAAGACTTCGACCTCGACGTCGATGACCTTCTTGAGTCCATTTCCGTGCTCAACTGATCACAGTGCCAGACTTAATGGATCAAACAAAGTTCGTCCACACAGCTCATGTTATATTGCACAAACATCCGGCCACGGCGAGAAAGAATGGAATCCCTTCTGCCATCGATATCAGAGATGACTGACATTACGCCGTTTCAGACGCCGATTGTGAGGACGACAACTGGAGCGTCCTCTCCCGATCCGCCTCGTTCGACGAGTATGCGCCGCGTACTCAGGACTCATCTCGAGAGGCCGCAGACTCGGCGTGCTTGCTGAACGAGCTTTGCCAGGGAGGTGGCCACCCGAAAGCCTCCCCCTTCTCAAGATTCGAGTTCATTTCCGCGCTCAAGTGATCTCCTTAGATTTAATGGATCAAAGTTCCATCATACAATGTACATACAGACCGTGACTATGCTCCTGTACATGTACAGGTATAGCCCCACGTAGCCCGGTGCCCTTGAGCAGGTTCCCGGCCACGGCCAGCTAGGGAATGGAATACCTTCTGGATCCCATCGATATCAGAGATGGACACTACGCCGTCGCCAAGACTGGGGAGTTAAGACGACAACATCGACCTGCTGACCTAGCTGCTGACCAGGAAAACGTCAACGAGCACTTTCACAACGTCAAACACCACTTTCAGAACGTCAATCGCGAGTCAGCACAGTAAAGAGCACTCCAAAGTACGACGTACATGCAAGGGCTTGGCGTCTGGCGGACCACCCAGATCAAGCGCGGTGTGAACATAGCGGTCACAACGAGGTTTTACCGTCGACCGACATCCAAGAACGCACGCGTTACATGAAGATCGCGCCATCGGATAGAAATGGAACCAGGCGAAGAATAAGACGCTGGCTAGGCAACATCGCGAAAACACCACCACCCTGGTTTCGACGCAGAAGCGTTACATACACATATACACACCGCGAAGACGACAGGGCATGCACAGCACGCACGCAGCACAGGAACAGCGAGAAGAACCTGATATCGATCCGTTGCAGAACAAAGGAATAGAGGTGTCGGTGGCGTAGGCCTGGGCCCGGTACCATATGCGAGGGGAAGCAGACTGCGGATGCGCACCTGAATGAACAATGGAGGGAAGGGATTGAGGGTGCTAGGAACGGGGGAGCACATTCAACACCCGGGCAACCTCGAAATGTAGATCTACATAGAGGGGGGAGTCACTCCAGCGGCCCCCACCGCGGACGGCGGTGGGCCGCTACATTCACCGGTACGGGCCGTCGAAAACTTTGTACTTGAGTAATTACACCGTTCGAGAAGTAGAAAACATGAGAGCTCACGGAGAATTGTAGGCGTCCCACGCTAAGCGAGGAACTTTGATAGAGGTGGATAGAGTGCGCATACGGTGTATATGGCACCGTGGAACCGTGCGTAGGGGGACACGGCGAGTACGGGGCCGGCGGCTGCGTATTTGGGACCGTGGGTGGCCGATGTTGGGCATTCGCACCGTGGGCGATGATCTCGCTGATTCGGAATCGGGGTGTGTCTGGAGCAGAAAGAACGTTCGAACTTGGTGTGAACGCAGCTCCTTCGATCGTAATTCGAGACGCCTACTTTTAGACGAGACGTTCGCATACGCCGAGGGGGAAAACCCCGAACCGTCGGGATTGCTGAGCACGATGTGATCATCGTTGCAGGAGAGACACATACGCCACCAGCGTCGGCATATACGGTGACGCGTTGCATGCAAGGAGGCGGCCCATGAGCAGACATCGATGCAATCGGGGCACGCGTTGAGTACGAAAGGGTTCGAAAGGACTCACGTTTTTAATATCGACGAGTTCTGTCCTCGTTTCCTCGCTCTTTGAGGAGGATATGTCCGTCCGGCGTCCATAGAAACATCGAGGCCGGCCTTCGAGGACGTTATCGTCCGGCATCCAGGACGAGAGAACAATCAGCTGCGACCGTGCCAGCGATGAGAGCAGATATCGACGCCGCCATCATACAAATCACGAATGCATCATCCGCCACCCCGTATTGGCCGGACGCACGGGCGAGGAGGGGGACCCACATACACCCACGTTTGTGCGCAGCGCCAGGCTCGTTCCTTTATCGGTATCGCGGGCGCTCGGGAGATGCCGCGGGTGGTCGCAATCTAAAAACGCTAATAGTGCGATAAGTGGGCGGCAGTGGGCGGTATGGCGCGACGATTGGGCGATAAGGCATATACGCACTAGCTTGCGCGTTGAGCGGGCGTCGTGCAGGGTGGCACCCGGGGAGCCACTCAGCGCGCCGCTTGTTCACCCGACACGAAATCTTTTGTTGTCGCCAGGAGACGCGCACTCCAGCGAAGATTTTTGATGGGCACATCAGGCTGACGAAGATGAGACACAAAAAACGAGCAGAACATACGCAGCAGCAGCAACGCAACAGACATACAGCGTGTGCCAAGGCTTGCATACAGTCCATCACCGCTCCTTGAGACACTTTTCATAGCGGGCCGGATTTAATATTCTCTCGAGCACTTTTCAAGAATCTTTCTTGATACGTCTGTCTGCATACCATCCAGCATGCCATATGATTTTTTTCGAGCCGAAAGGTGTGCATCTTCATGTTGTTGAGGGTGGTAGGTACTGCGTTGAGATTGTCAGAGCCTGGGAAACAGCTCCTTGAGACACTCGGCTTAAAATATACCTCAGATATATAACTCAATGATATTTTGTGCTGAAAAAATAGGGCTGTTCCCTTTGGCATTGGAAGGTACCGTAGTGCAAGTCTCAGAGCGGAAGGAAGAGCTTTCAGTACTGAGGAAATTATTGAAGTAGCGGACGCTGGTCAAATGCGCGCGCGCCGCGTCTGCGAAATCGTAATGTTTGGCGCGTCTCAAGGAATGGTGCTGTCTCAAGCAGTGGTGATAGACTGTAGACGGAAGTAAAATGCAAGAGGTAACGTCAAAGTGAAGATGTAATTTCCCTGCGAGGCATTTGCGGCGGAAGCAAAACGACGAAAATGCGGGGTAGTCCGACGGGGCTTGACCGAAAGCGGATCCGAGCGGCGTTGGCCGGGGATTGAGAAAGGCTGTGGAAATGCCAAGGAGAGGGTGTTTCTTGCTCTTCGTTTTGACTCCTTTCGTTTGCCTTTCATCATCGTTTTTCACCTGTTCTTTCTCTCTTTTCTTCGTCCACGACGCTTTGCTTTCTTTCTTTCTTACCCCCATCATCAACCAATAATCTCGCACTTTTCGTGCGCAAAGTGGCCGCGAAATGGCTACTACAATCCTTCCGTCGCGCCCGCTGCCGTCCTTTCCAGACCAGCAGCAACGTAGGCAACAACATCACAAATACCGGCATTCGCCCTCAAACTCGATTCTCTTGAATCCGCAGGGCGAGTCGCAGCCGATCAGGGCGTTCGCAGGGTCAGCGGCGTCCAGCATGTACACCCCGACGCCCTCACATTCCCCAGTACGCAGCAACCAACGATCCCGATCTACGCCCCGTATTCGCTTCGCTCCACTCCCTGACCCCCGCCGCGCCGTATTTCTTTCGGACGATGGCGTGGAGCTACCACTGGATCAGGAATTGTCCGGCGACACGTCAGTCGCCTCATCGCCGGCTGTGCCACCGGTCCCGCTGCCCCCACTCGACACGCCATCCTCGTCCTCCTCATCGGCAGCCAGCGTGCCCGCCCCATCGACACCGTTGTGCCACCCCATGCCGCAGCTCGCACGCACCAGCTCCCCCGCGCCGTCCGTCTCGTCTTCCACTACTTTTCCGTGTGCACCTCCCACACCAACGGCATCTAAATCACGGTCCTACAAGAAACTTTTGAAGCCGTTCCTTAAGCGCTCATCAAGCCCATGCCCACCCATGGCCGGTGGGAGCGGCTTCGGTGGCATCAGCACCGAGGACATCCTAACCCTCGGAGCCATCAACCTCTTCCGCTCCTCCTCCCGGCAGGGGGACGAGAGGCGACAGGACGAGAACAGCGGCCTCAGCCGCTGGACAAGCGCGGGCTCATCACACAGCCACCGCGCCAAGGGCAAAGAGGCACCGTCCTCTTGGCACCCGTTCGGCTCGCCCCTCGCACGCTCGCAGTCCGCACAGGCGGCACTGCAGCCCACAAAATCGAAATCGGCGGCCGCGAGGGCGCGGTCGCAGTCGAACACTGGGGGGACTGCCAACAACGGCCTCAGCACGCTCTCCACAGGCACCGTGCGGACGGGCACGCGCATGCTTAACGGGCGTGTTTACGGTGGAGTACGTCCCTTTTCACTCATACTTCCCGCTGTATCTTTCCGGCTGCCCCATTACTTCATTGAAGTTCATTATTTCCTGTGCATCCCTGTGACGCCGATGGACGCCTGTACTGACATCCTCTCCACAGGGCCGGAACGACCTGCGGAACAAGAACCTTTTCGCGAGTGCACGCGACGAGGAGCCCGCGTTCGTGGAGTGGGGGTACGGCGGCATGGGCTCCGTGCACGCGCAGCACTCCGTCTGGGGGAAGCTGCAAAGCACGGGCAGCGCGGTCGGCGGCGACGCGCCCGGCCGGACATCGTCCGCCGATGACGACGATGACGGGAGCGGCATTGGGTGGGTGAAACGGCGACGGGAGCAGCGCGAGCGCGAGAAAGCGGCGGCAGAGGCTGCTAAGGCGCTGGAATCCGTCGTCGAGGGCGATCCAACATCGCCCACTTCCCCAGTCGCTGAAGGAGCGTCATCGCCCCCACCGCCACATTCCACTTCGCCACCGCCGGTCTCGGCGTCCCCCCGCGCCATGTCCCCCGTCGCGGACCACACGCCAAAGGACGAAGACAAGGGCGCGGAGCACGTGCTCACCGTGGCGAGCGTTCCGGCGCCGCCGCACCATGTGCGCACGAATTCGCGGATTGCGTCGCGCTCGGGATCGTACAAGGAGGAGTCTAAAGGCGAGGCGCTCGCTGCGCAGACGCCGGTGCAGGACGATGATGCCGACGACGATGAGGACAAGCAGGATGACGATGAGGAGGAGAGTGAAGAGACTAGGAGTGCGAGCGACGATGAGGACGAGGACGAAGAGGTTTGTCGGGTTTCCTTTGTCGATTCAAGTCAGGTGCTGATTTTGTGAGCAGGATGAGACGCAAGGGCTCATGGTTGTAGGCGCTGGTGTCGAAAAGATCAGCAGGCACAAGGACCAGCCCACGGAAACGACCTGAGTGTGCTTGCTGCCGTCCGCATCTAGCCGGCGTGTGCCCGCAACCCCGCCGACCGCCTGTCTATTATTTCTATCATCTTGGGTTTATTTCTCGCCACTTCACCGTCCGATGTGCGTGCCATCCGACCTCAAAAAACAACCGCCGGCTCGCCCGCCCGCCCTTTGCATCTATTTCATGCACGCCCTGCGTACATACGCTTCCACATGCTTCAACGCGCCGTCCAGGGCGCCCGCAGCCCCGTTCACACTTGTAACAACACTTCCCGCGCGCACTGGCCCCCCACCACCACCGCCCCGCGCGTCTGCATCTGCATTTCCACCAGCTTCTGCTCCCATCTCCACTTTATATCATCCGCACCACATATGGTTGGTTACGCTACCGCGGACTGACTGTTCCATAAATAATTAATCATTCTGCCTGCTTACGTGCGTCCTTTCCCCCTTCCCTCTTCGTGCTGATCGTGTTACTGACATGGCGTGTGTGTGTGCAGTGCTCTTTCTAATCGATACACCGGGTTATATGCGACGTTGTATGTGACTCGGCCTCGGCGTCAGGCTCGAGCAGGGTGTACCGCTTTTTCCTTCATCAGTGTCTTTTTGCATCTTTTCGTTATTCTTTTCCAGATTTCTCTCTCCTCCCCCGTCTCTCTCTCTCCTCTCGTAACCTCCCTCCCCGATCTTGCTGCCCCCCGTCCGTTAGGTCATTTTTTTTTTTCTTTTTGGTCATCCACTTGTATCATAAACCATATCATACACCCCACCCTCGCCTTACTTAGCTATTTCCTTCCTTCCCCCTTCCCCTCCCCACCGCAGCATCCAGGCATACACTTTTCATTGTCTCGGAGACATTTGCACCGCCGAACATACCACATTCGCCTACTCACTCACCCCACCCCACCCCTACCGCATACATTGGACTTGCGTAAATTATTCTTTGGCATTACAGTTTGTATTGCTGTTTTCCCAATGCATTAGGCCCATCATGATTTTTTGTTCTGGCGTGATGCTTCGGTGACTTGGGCCTGAGTACTGTTAAGAGCGGCAAAGGGCTGGGTACTAGTAGCACTTGTGTACATTGATTAATATTAAGCACGCGTCCATTTTGAGAGGTAGCAGCCTGATAGAACTGACGGAGAGTGCCCTTGCGATTACATTGTGCCGCAGTTTCCTGAGTGCGGGCGCAGATATCTGTCAATGACGCGTGAATGAAGCGGTGAGCACAACTTGTATATGATGCGTGCAGGCCATACCTTGGATTTCCACGACTTGATTCAAGTCCGCCATTTTTGCCAGCTCATGTATCGTGAATTTTTGGACTGAAGGGGCGGAAGATCTCACGATAATATGGCTATCACGGAAGATGCACATGCGTTGTGTGTCAGTGAGGGAGTCAAACGCATTAGCGTCTGCAGTATAAAACGTCGACAGACGCTTCGCTGGGTCGTACACGAGATCCCGCGCCTGTGGTAGATGGAACAACGGTATACCGTCACAGAACGAGGATTGGCAAGCTTGTATCATTTCCCGAAAAATGGCTATGTCAACCTAGTTCATGTATGAGCATTGCAGAACGAAAGGGGAGATAGCGGGGAGCTCACATCGTGACCTTGGAAAGTGTATTGCACAGGCGCCTCTAAAAAATCAGCGGAGTGGAGGGTCACAGAAATGCCCGGGGTCCCAAACTGCATAGCAATGAAGGCGATGAAGATATACAAGATAATGCACTTACGTTGGGAGGTGCATAGAGAATAATATCAGTGGTGTCATCCATCTTATAGCAAGAGTCAGTGGGGCATGATATCAACACTCAACACGCAGGGACATACATCGCCCGAAAGATCTGTGGACTCAAGCGATTCGACCAAAGTGCGAGGCTTCGCCGATCGCGAAGTGGGTTTGGCCTTGTAGGGTTTCTTGCGTTGCTCAGGCAATGGGGGCCGATAAATAGGCTGAATGGGGCAAGGTGGTTTGTGTATCCGAACCGGACGCGTGCCTGTCGACGGCGGCTGGTCAGGCTGTGACTGATTTGGCGGTGGAGGAGATGCAGCTGCTTCGAGAGGCGAGTTATGGACCGGATCCGCAGGGTGAGGAGCAGAAGCATTGGGGGCAACAACAGGTGCGTGCCCGTGGGATTGCGGGTCTGAGATTGCAAGACACATTGGGGCATGCTGAGAGGTACGACCAGAGTCAGACGCAGAGGGGCCGACAAGAGGAGAATCAGATGAAGCAGGAGAAGCCGGGATCAAGGCAGGAATAATGGAGGCTGGCTCGGAAGCTCGGGATGGCAAATTAGGCTCAGCGTCTACAAAGCGTGTAGGGTTAACAAACGCACAGCCAAAGTGAATACATGGCGCACCTATAGCTAGAGGCCACGACAGGCCGTCGGGTTCTGTCTTCCCTCTCATGAAAGTTTCATACCACTCACAAAACTTCGACAGTTCGACGTCCGTGTCTGCGGTGAGTGCTATGGAAGCTATGGTCCTCCACAGCTCCCGCTCCACGGCCAATAGGACGGGTCCTTTTGCAGACTGAATAAGGGGAGCTGCCTATGTTGTCGGTGAGGCATGGTATAGATAGAATTAAGCGTAAACGCACATATATGAGCGCATCCCTGCGACAGGAGGTATGCATGAAGCGTCTACCATGAAGGCATAACAAGGGAGATATCGTGGCACAAAGCTGAAGGGGAGTGCGCATGGCATAGCCCTTGAAGCAAATGTCAAGATCCTGCTCTAACTCGATCCATTGACCCGAATCGTGGGAGATACCGATTCCTTCTCCGCGCCTGCGCGGAACGATGAGTGAGGAGGTGGACTGGAATGCAGTCAAGCAGGACTGACTGTCGGAGAATATGCAAAAGATCCGAAGCACTGTCTGGAATGGCGACATTTCCCTGTAGCATAGTGAGTAATACTCTGCATGTTATGACTGAGTAAACTTACCAAAAGCATCCACCGTACCATCAAGGCTACTAGGTCTATGTTCGAGGCAATGTTGTCCATGCGCTGAGAGGTTGCTCTGTTGCGGAAGTTTCGCGCGACCCTTTTCAAGATCAAAACTTCTTGTAGGTATTTGTCTTGGATAAGATTGCTAGTGGGGGCGAGCTCATGACGTGGCTTTTTTTTGCGGCCTTCGCGATATGCAGGCACAATGGCCTGCCATGTACACATTACGTCGACGGCCTAACAAATGAGAACTTGAGAATGGGCTGCAGCCAGTCAAAAGACTCAAAGCTCACATCCTGCAATTTTTTGGGCAGTCCTTGGGGTGGCCCGGGGTGTGGCCAAGGTGCAGCCACACAAGGCAACACGTTTGGGTCGTGGGGTGCCGTCGCCTCGAGGAGTGCATCAAATAGTTGCCACTGCGTCAACGTCCACGAATGCCCAGGAGCTCCGAGGGGTGGCCTGCTAGGCAGGGAGATCTCGTAAAGATGAGGCTCATTTACCTGGAACGCGACCCATCCCTGAATATTGTGGAGATCATGGTAGAAAGTGTCACGTTCGTGGTTCCATAAAGCGGATGCTAAAATCTGGTGCGCGTTGTAAGCGCGGGATACAATGAAGAGGGCTACCCAACAGACCGTCATGTCGATATCACCTTCGTGCTTAACACGGTCGGAATGCTCGTGCTGAAGCCAGGTAGCGGGAGTGCGCCACGGGTAATGGGTGATGTATTGCGATTTGTTCTTCCATAGCGCATGCTTGTTGGACGCCTCGAGGTAAGCACTCTCAACCTCAATGTATGACTGAGGCATGGTGATACTTAGAACCTGAAGACTGAAGGACAGCTCCAGCGCGCTCAAAAATCGAAGGCGTTGCGCGGCCAAACGAGAGCAAACCATGTTGTGGCGGTTGGATCCTGTCTGCCAGTGGCAGTGTTTGCACACTGGCATGGACGAAATGGGCGGATGGTACGTGGTTCGCGCATGAAGGTGGCACTGCGGAGTGCACCTGAGTCCTAGGTTTCGTTGATTACAGTGCGTCGCCAGAATGATAACATGTGTATGATACATTACTTGAATCTCCATCCACCCGTCACGGAGACGCGAAACTAAACAGCCCCACGGTATTCCCAAAGCCCGCCAGTCCATACGAACCGCCACCCAGCAGCGGAAGCACACGCGTAAACGGCAGCCGCGGTATCCGGCTCTGCGCCGCCCTCGCCGCAGGATACTCGTCGTGCAGCGCACCGAGCGGCGACGCCTGCACGCGCGCCGTCGCCGGGTCGAACATCCACACCTCCCACCGGTCCAGCACAGACGGCGTCAGCCCTTGCGTGGCCGCCCCTACGACGCGCGCCGAGGAGCGCGGCTTCCGGCGCACGCCGACGACGCCCGTGCCGCAGACGCCCCAGCTCCCGCGCTCGCACGTCGTGTCCGCCACGCGGCTCGCGCTGGTGTCCTGCCAGCGCGCGGACGCGGCCACGCTGGCGCCGTCCACGGCCGGGCCCACGGGGTGGTCGGACTCACGCTCGTCTGCGACCAGCGCGACGGAGAGGTTGTTGTCCGACGCGCGCCGCATCGCGTCCTTCTCCGACGCTCGCCGCGAGTGCACGCCGTGCCCCGATACGGGGAAGGCGGAGATATTGTCCAGCGTGCTCGAGACGGCGGACGATTTTCGCGCTGTCGATGGCGCTGCAGAGCCCACGGAGGATGCGGCGCTGCCGCTGCGTGAGCGACGCCCAGGGACGAAATCCCACGATGCTGGTTTTCGCGGTTGGTTATGCGCACAGGAGCATTGCCGGGCCTCCGGACTTGGTGTGAGCACATTGTAGAAGAGGACGGCGTGGGCGACGGAGAAGGACACCGAGAAGCCCTCCGGAAGGTTTTCACCACAGTAGCGGCATCTTTCCCGCGGGACAGGTGATATATGCAAGCTACCGATCGCACCGTAGATATCGTCGAGCACGGAGATACACTCGCCCGTCCCGGCGTCCCACAACGAGACCGCGCCTGCTTCTGTAGCGGTCGCAATGACTAGACGGCGTTCCTCGCCCACATCCACATAGGATCCTTCGACTCTTACAACTAGGTCCTTGGGATTTCCTGCTGGGATGCAGCAGTCAGGAAGGACGGATGGCAATTGTCCGGTTGTCAGATCGACAAGCTCGACATTGCCATCATTCATGGAGAAAGCGACCAACAGACGTTCGCTGCGGTCTGGACGGCAGAGTGTGCATTTCTTGACGGATCCCGGGCGGGAGGGGAGGATTTGATTCGAGGTAGGCATGTTTCCGATGGTCCACTGGATGGCTGCGCCTTGCTCGTAAGTAGATATGAGGGTGGGAATCGCGGAGGTAGGATTCATGTGTGAAGAAGCAAGGAATTGCAGATCCACGACGCGAGAAGCCGAGCGTTCGGAATAGAGATGCGGTAAAGCGCGAGCAGATTTCTCGCTAATAGCCCACACCGCAATAATACCTGCACCCGTCCCGACAGCACACAGCTGCCCACTCACATCGACAGCAACAGCAGTGATATCGGGTCTAGCATCCGACGTGCTGGCCGCGCGGAGAAGAACGTCCGTAGTGTCGATAGCAATGTGCGAATGAGACTGACGATCCAGCCGCCAGATGACGAGCTCGTTCTGTAGGCCCACGGCGGCAACGATCTGCCCATCCTTGCTCGCTGCAAGCAGGTCCACATCGGTCGAGAACGCGCGCGGCAAAGTCGTAAATGACACCCGCTCGTCCAACGGTGCCTTCTCGACTACATCCGGAACATCGACGTCCGCCTTGTTCCTCTGGGCCTCGAGCAGCTCAGTGTCCTTCAGAAGGTAGAGCAGGATCCCCCAAAGGCCGACGGTAGTCGCGGTGATCGGCAGCACTACGATCTTGAGCACAGTGAGCAGGGTTCTGAAACTGCGCAACGTAGCTCTCGGTCGATGCACTTTGCGTTTCGGGCGGTGCTCGTTCCCGGGGTCCTCGGGCCTGAAGATGACGATGGTAGGTTTCTCGATGCGGAGGTGGACGTATCGGTCTTCGTCTGGATTGAAGAGGTTCCATATATGCCACGTAGGGGTGGCGTGCTCCTCGAGTTCCGCGGAAGGGGCTTTCGGGCGGAAGAGTGCGCCGCGTGGAGAGGCTGCCGCAAGGCTGTCTTTGTCATGTGCAGCGACCGAGTACGTCGTGTAGTACAGCGTTGCAGTGATTGCCAGCAACTTGATGCGGAGATCCATTCAGCATAGAAGGCGCTGGATGAACATAGTACGTACTAAAATTAAGCTAATGTTCTTCGTCGCGCGCCCTCTCAGTAGGTTTTGCCCCATAATGGCAATCTTCTTCCATGTCGAGTGCGACTGTACAGGTGTTTCTTTGCGCGGACTAGTTGCTACAGCAGGCGCTAAGGCAGCGTTCTGCGTCAGCAGCTCATCAAGCTACAGACATCGACCCACAGTGAGCTTCCGGCACGTATGAGATTGCAATCTTAACGTACCTCTAGTCGTTGAAGGTCTATCGAGAGCACAGCCATGAAGAAGGTGTGCGCAAGGAACCAGTGCGCGACGAGGACGACGATGGCGAAGAAACAGAATTGCCTGATGACGCCGACGGAGAAGAACCCGATGACGCCAAGGAAAATGTTCGACGAAAGTACTTTGAGAGTATTAGAGGTCCCTGCGCGACTTAGTCCTTCGGCGATGCGCAATTTAACGGGAAGTGTGACCGCAGTGGTGGATACGGCGTCAACCTAGGACAGTGGTGCGTCTGAGTTTAGCGAGTTATTATGAAGACAATGAACAAAACGTACGAGAGCAAACATGTTCTCCGCTCCCACAAAGATGATCACAGCCGGAAGAAGTTCCCTGTACAAAAAAAAGACATCAGCGACCAGGATGGCAGAATGTCCTGATATAACTCACCATGGCACCATGGTCACTTTGAAGCCTACCAGCGCACAGACACTCAAGCTAGTGACCGTACTGACTGCTATCTCGACCAGTGCGGTGAAGACGAGTCCGATGCGGGAGTGTATAGCACGCATGCGTCTCATAGCCCAGGAGACGTACGCAAAGAATGCGATATAGGCGACGTAGAAAAACGTAGTTATTGCGGAGAACGCCTTCCTTCCGGGTGAATTGACATCATACTGCACGAGCGGAATATTAGCGTCAAATCGTAGGATGTAGATAAACACGAACCCGAAGCGTCAGCAATTCGGGGGCCTGAGTCTCGAACAGCACATCTGCGCTCTGATCTATGGCCTTTTCCACCGTCTTCAGCCAAGCAGTATGTGCAGCATTCCCGAGGCAGTCCTTCGTAGGGAAGAAATAGGTAAGCGCGAGGAACATCGCGGAATCGAAATTCGCAGCATTGTCCTCGTTCACGCCTCGACCAGCCAGGACCATATGTGGTGTTATAGGGATGCCGTCAACAGAGACGTTCTTGTAAAGGCCTAACGTATCCAGGACATTACCGTCCGCTAGTAACGCCTGCTCGTCGTACTGCCAAAACGCGAGCGGGCTCAAGACGAAACAGTGTCCGTTGCTCCCTCGGAGACAGGGGATGTGGTGCGAGTCCAGGATGTCCGATATGTGACGTTCGAGGCGGAGCGTCGAGAGCAGGATGTTCTGGTTTAGCGTCCCGGCGTCCTCGATAAGGGGGCTCTGTATGAGGATCTTTTCCGCGCGCAGAGTCCTGTCTAGCCCGCACCGCGAGCGGGCGCCGTCCTCGAGTACATGTATCGACGAGTGTCCGGTCCATAGATTGTGTAAATCCCGGTGCGCCTCCAAGCCCGAAGCAGGGTTCGCAGCGAGGAAAGCGTCGAGGATGCGAAATGTCGAGGCGGTGAGAGACTGCGGCTGCGAGGACGAGTACGTCGCAAGCGCAGGGTAGAATAGCGAGGTGATGACCACGCAGGAGACTAGGAGGATGCGGATCTGGTGAGTTGCACAATGTCTGCGGGCGCGTTAGCGAGAGGGGTTCCGAAATTGACGAAGAGCGTACGCACATTCCGAAGTGATATAAGAATTTACTGACGAATGTCCGCGTGCGCTGAATCAGAGACGGCGCTAGATGGAGCATATCCTTCGCGATAGACGCGTTTTGAAGCGTTCGCATGCAGGCACACGGTGGGCGGCAGTACTAGTGCGTTCTAGTATAAGTAGATGTGTGCGGAGTCCTCCTGTGTAACGTTAAAGCAAGATAAGTTGCGATAGATCCCAGATACGTGTTCTCCGTGTGCGCTAGTGGACCATGGCAGTTGCAAAGTAAGAGAGGCCCGAGCGTGGAGGAACTTGTCGCCAACAGCAATCGACGTCGGGATTGAGTTTGCAAACGCAAAGCCTCCGACGGCTCAGCGCTCAGGCCCAGGGGTCTTTGCCACGTGCGCCGCCCATAATTTGCCCAGCGGCCGGCGCCGTCTCCGACATTCTCCTCCTCCTCCTCCTCGACGCGTAGTATTTCCCTACCTTCCCTACCAGCTCGCCCGTAGCCATGCAGTCTCTCGCCGGAGTATATCGCACCGCAACATGGTCAATACGCTCGCGCAGTATCGCCCATAGACGATGTGCGTATCCGTAGTCGTTTCATTTGCAAGGGTCTCGACTGACGGCGGCGTGGCATGACAGGTCTACACGGCACGCCGACGCGGTACGAGATCTCCCACCTGCAGATGCCGGCCATGTCGCCCACGATGACCGAGGGCGGGATCGTCGAGTGGAAGAAGAAGGACGGGGAGGCGTTCGTCGCCGGGGACGTGTTGCTCGAAATCGTAAGTCCCTCGTGCACCAGTCTGCAACGACGGGGAGGGAGTGACTGACTGGGTAACGGGGCACAAAGGAAACGGACAAGGCGACAATCGACGTGGAGGCGCCGGATGACGGTGTCATGGGCAAAATCCTCGTACGTTCCTGTTGTAGTCCATATATCTCATGTTTTCTGACTTATTGTCGACGGACGGACCAGGCACCGGACGGGACGAAAAATATAGCGGTCGGGAAAGTCATCGCTCTCCTCGCAGAGGAAGGCGACGACATATCCAACCTCCAGCCGCCAAAGGAGTCCTCCCCCTCCCCCTCTCAATCTCCGCCCCAGCCCCAGCCCCAGTTCCCTCCCACACCCTCTGCACCAGCCCCAACCCCACCCCCAAAAGCCCACACCCCCCTAAAACACACCCACCCGCTCTTCCCCTCCGTGCACCGCCTGCTCCTCGAGGCCGGGATCACCGACGCGGACACGATAACGGGGACGGGCGTGCGCGGGATGCTCACCAAGGGCGACGTGCTGACGTTCCTCGGGAAGGCTTCTGGGCCGCTTGGGACTTCTAAGGAGGCGTCTAAGTCTGAGGTGGCAGCTGCGTCTGCGGCTAAGAAAGTTGAGGGTGTGAAGGTCAGTCCGCGGTGCAAAGGATGAGGGCACGTTGCTGATACGGTTTTTGTTTTGGGAGCAGCCTCTGGACGGAGCGGCCATCCGCCAACAGATCGTCTCGGCGATGCTCCGCGCGTCGATACGCGCACGCGCTGCCGTACCTGGTACTTATCCCTCTCTCCCCCCCTCTCCCTCCCTTCCTCTCTCGCTTTGTATAACAGACATCTGACGAGGTCATTGTGATGCAGGCCCGGTGGTAGAGCCCGACTTCGACTCTGTTATCGCGGACTATTTGCCGCCCGCGCCTAAATCTGCTGCTACGACGCCGCCGCCACCAGTGCAGGGGAGCGGGAAGAGTGGGAGCGCGGGGTATTTAGATGGGTTGATATAAGTACAGTAATTTACTTTGCTAGTAACAGGGTGCTCTCATAGGTCATTAACATATAGATTTCATGATTTTCCTACAACTGATGATACGAGAATTTGTTGGAGTCGAGCAGTGGTTTTACAGGTGAGTACAAATGAGGGCGTATCGATACAATACAGCAAGTCCGCACTCTCGCCTCCCGCCTCTCCGCGCCCAAATTCACTTCACAGACTACACATCCTCATCCAGCGCCAAGCACTACAAATTTCATTAGCGTTGCCTGTTGTATACGAGCCCCATAGGAACCACGCACCCGAAACTCCAAATACGCCTCGCTCCCCCCACCCCCATTACCCTGCTTGGACATGGACATGGGCTTGTGCGTAGACGAGGGCGGGGGAGGCGTGAGCAGCTGCAAACTCAACAACCCCTCGCTGTTTATCCTTAGGGACGTTTTCGTTGAGGACTGTAGCGCGCGTTGGGCGCGGAGGATTTGGGTGAGGCGGTAGCTGCTTGTCACTCCCATATCAGCTTTTATGCACCTCCCTCGCTGTAGTACAATGCAACACAAGAGAGGAGAGGAGAGGGGAGGGGGAGGGAGAGGAGGAGAGGAGGAGAGGGGGAAGCGCACCTGAAACGGACGTGCTGCGCGCACTCGAACGACTCGAGCACGTCCCTGTCGTTCGGGTAGTCCATCTACGTCGGCGTCGTCAGTTCAGTTCACTACGCACGCACACACGCGTTCGGCCCAGCGTTTGAAATGGCAGGGAGAGCAGGGGAAGAGGAAAGGTGCAGGTGCAGGTGCAGGTGCAAGGGTTTCAAATGCACGGGAAATGGACAACACGCACCTCGGTACTCCCAACACTCCCAGCAGCCTGGATCCGCAACATCGGCCTCGCTATCCTCACCGTGTTCCCTGTCCTCGACGTGTTCGCTGTCGTCGAGTTATCGCGCCCTGTTGTCGGCGGGTTCGGCGGGTTAGCGACGAACGTCAACGTCTCGCACGACGGGTCGATCTCGGAGAGCGCGTCGCGTAGCCAGGAGGACTTTACGCGCACACGGGTTAGTGTCAGCGATGGAGTGGCGGAGGGAGAAGGGGGGGAATGGGGGGGAGGGGAGGACGCACTTTCAGGATTATCTTGAGGATGCTGTGTGTGGACGCAAAGCAGTCAGCATGAGTATGAGTATGAGTATAAGCGGTCAGGGTGCAAGGAGTGGGAGGGGAAGCAGAGGCAAGGGGAATTGGGCAGGGAGAAGAGGGACTCACGTCGTATCATTATCAAACGGCAGCTCGAGCTGCGCCTCCGCCTCGCACGTCGCGATCTCGCACCTCGTCGTCGGGCCGGACGCGTCTTCCGCTCTAATACACCCCATCCACCCCACACAATCCCCCGTTAGCCCCCACCCATTCCTCGCGTAAACTGATGAAAGGATGAAAGGAAGGGAGACGACGCACATGAGCAAAGTCAACGGATACCCCGGCCCCGCGAACGACAGCCTCATCCCCGTCCTTTTCTCCCCTCCCCCTCCACCTCCTCCTGCGGTAAAGTATTGCTCGATCCCCCTCCCTCCCCTCCCTCCCCCACCTCCCTCGTCACCAGAATCGTCGTGCTCCCTTCGCCACTTCTTATGCTTCGCGGAGGAGGAGAGGGTGGAGGAGAGGGTGGAAGAGGCGGTGCCGTAGATGTTGAGGCATTCTATGAGCGTGGAGAGGGGGATTTCGAATGATGTTCCTTCTGCCTCTTCCTCTCCTTCCACCTCTTCCCTCTCGTCGTCGTTTGCATGTGTGCGTGGTAAAGACCCCGCGTTAAACGTATACTCGTCGAAGACAGCAGCGAAGATGTACGCCGTGCCCAGGAGCGAGCGCGCGTCCTCGGCGGTGACGACGAGCCCGCCTGCTTCGACTTGGATTGTTGCGCGCTGGTTGTGGGTGGGTGGATCGTTCGCCCAAGTCGATAAGTCATTTGTCAGGGTGGATAGATTGTTCGTCCGGGGTGGATGAATCATTGGTTCGAGAGAGTTGGTTAGGAAGAGTAGTAAGGACTGAGGAGATACGAAACGTGTACATTAACAAAGTTAACCCCGCGCAGGAGCGCGGAGAGGTAGCGCACGTCGTGCACTGTCGCTGTCAGGATCTGTGCGCTTCGTCAGACGGTCGGTGGAAAGGTTGCGGAATGGGTGCGGAAGACGCGACGCGAGGGGAGGAGGGAAGGGGAGGCAGTGGAAAACGCGCCGGGGAGGCGGGGAGGGACGTACAGGTTTCACTGCAGCGTCTTCGGGCTGCTGGGACATCTTCTTGAACGTATCGCAGAGGACGAGTTGTGTAAGGGTTGTTTATGAGAGGTATACGAAGGAAGAGATAGATTCCGGTTCGATGGACATGGACGCGGGTGGAAAGTGCAAACTCGGACGCGTCGGAAAGACATGCATGAGAGTACTAGTCGCGTGATCAAAACGCGTACACGACGCGATGGTACGGTGCTCCAATATTTTTGCATAAAACTTGTCTAAACTCCCAATACTACTACACTATCCAATACACCCCCAAGTCACCCGTACTACCCACCCCACCCCAACCTCTAACCCTAGGCCCAAGCTGCACAACCCCCCTCTCCCTCCCCTTCGCGTCAACCCGCGCGCACGGTGGACGTTGTTCTCCGGACCAACGGATAGCTCGAGTTTACGAGCAAGGTGCAGCCACCAGTGGACCATCGGAAACACGCCTACATCGAATCGAATTTTACCGTCCCGCCCGGGATCCGTCAAGAAATTGTGGCACATATACTGTGCAGACCGCAGCAAACCTGCCGTCCAGACCTCAGCACCCTCTGCCGTCCAGACCGCAGCGAGCGTCTGCTGGTCGCTTTCTCCATGAATGATGGCAATGTCGAGCTTATCGATCTCACAAACGGCCAACTACCAGCCGTCCTCCCCGACTGCTGCAATACCAAGGACCTGGTTGTCAGAGTCGAAGGGGCCTATGTGGACGTGGGCTGGTCATCGGGACCGCTACAGAGACAGGCGCTGATACATCGTCGTGGGACGCGGGGACGGGCGAATCTCGACTTGCATATATCGCCCGTCCCGCGGGAGAGATGCCGCTACTGTGGCGAACACCTCCCGGAGGGCTTCTCCGTCCTCTTCTACGACCACGACAATGCTCCTGCGCGCGTAACCAACCGCGAAAACCAGCGTCGTGGGATTTCGTCCCCGGGAGGGCGTCGCCGCTCGGTGCACTGCATGACGAGTACGTATCCTGCGGCGAGGGCGGGGATAGCGCGGTTGCCGTTTGAGCGTGCTGGGTGGCGTGTCGTATGGACTGGCGTGGCGGGTCGTACGGACTGGCGGGTTTCGGGAATATTGCGGGGCTGTTTAGTTTCGCGTCTCCGTGAGGGGTGGATGGAGATTCAAGTAATGTATCATACACATGTTGTCATACTAGCGACGCACTGTGATCGACGAGACTCAGGACTGGGACTGTAACCTAAGTATTATTGGATGTGGCTGAGATGTTTGGCCTCGACTGAATTTCGTCTGCGGGTTTTACACCAAGTCACATGACCGTGACCTCAACGCGGTCTTGCCTCTCTTCTCTCCTCTCTACTTTACTCAAACATTATGCCCCCCCACAAATTCCGCTGCGGCGTCTGCACATTCGCCCACCCCCTCTCCCTCGCGCGCGCCCTCCCCAAATGCGGCCACACCTTCTGCGCGGAGTGTACCCCGCGCCTCGCCCGCTGCCCGCTCTGCCGCGTCCCAGTCCGCCCCGCGGATGCGGTTAGGGTGCATATCGATATCGTCGGTGAGGATGATTATGACGACGACTTCGTGGAGGAGGATGGGGATGGGGATGGGGATGGGGATGGGGAGAAGGGGGAGAGGGCAGGTGAGGGGGCACTGGCGAAACACGCAAGATATGTACGGAAGGGCCTCGCGAAGATGGGCGCGGACACGCCCGTGCGGAGCGTGCGCAAGGCGCAGGAGGAGCTCGCGAAGATCGCGGATGCCGAGCCTGTCGTGCGTCCCCCCACTACATACCGTCTTGGATATCGTTTACTAATGGATGAACACGGGCGCACTAACGCAGCCACTCCTCCTACAAGCCCTCACAGACTTCAAAGAACGCATAATCCCGCTTTTCGAGCTCGCGGACACGCTCAAGCGGTGCAAAACCGACCTCGCCGCCTGTCACTCCCGTGTCTCCACGCTCGAATCCCGTATCTCCGCGCTCGAAGCCGACCGCTCCCGCGCCTCCACCGACCGCTCCCGCGCGTCCCAGCTGCGAAATGAAGCCGACGAGCGGCGTCGTGAAGCTACCGAACTGCGTCAACAGACGGCGGCCCTACGTCATGAAGCCGTCGAGCTGCGTGCCAAAGCAGACGAGCTGCGCGCAAATGTCCACCGCCAAACCCGCCTCGCAGAGAGCGCAGTAGACACCGCCGCGCGCGCAGGCGCGGAAGTCGTCGAGCTGCGCCGCGCCAACCGCTCCTTACTCCAGGAGGTCGCGCGCGCACAGGAGGAGGTTACACGCGCACAGGAGGCGGAGAAGGCTGCGGTGGGGGAGCGGGAGGCTGCGGTGGCGGAGGGAGCAAGAGATCGGGCGGAGGTGGTTAGGTTCCAGGGGATCGTGCAGGGGCACCAGATGAAGGTGCGTCCTTGTCATTGTGTGCGTGTGCGTCGAGGGGATTGACTTATTTGGGACTACGATAGGCGGAGGCGGGCAAGCGAAAAAGGAAGGGCCTGGTGGAGGAGGTGAGGAGGCTGGAGAGGGAGAATAAGAGGTTGCAGGAGGTGTTGGGGCAGAAGGAGATGGAGATGGATGATTCGTTGCGTGTTATCTCGGAGTCGCAGGAGCAGTCACAGGAGCTCGCGTTGGAGCGGGAGCAAGAGCTGGCGTTACACACGAGTGATTTTGCTGTACGTCCCCCTCTCCATACCATACTCAAACACACTATACCTATACTAATAAGCCTAAGTACGGACAGACATCCCCACCCCGCCCCGCCCCCTCCTCCTCCTCTCTTACCCGTACCCACACCATCCTCCGCTCCTCTCCCCCACCTTCCTGCAACGACCCAGAACCGGACTGGACCCCCGGCGCGACGTTCGGCACCGACTGGAACCTCCCCCCTCGTGTTGGTGTCGACAAAAATAACAATAACAGCAAGAAACGGAAACTCGAAATCTCAGCGCGCCCGAAGCTCGACTTACGCGCAGGCCCGAAGCCGAAGCTCGACATACGCGCAGGCCCGAAGCCGAAGCTCGACTTACGCGCAGGCCCGGAGAATAATCTCTACAAAGCGCGCGGGTTCCCGATCCGGCTGGACGCGCGGGGGCGGGAGCGGGGGGTTGTGCAGCTCGGTCCTGGGGGGAGGAGGGGGTTGGGGAGGGGTGGGTAGTACGCCTGTGACTTGGGGGTTTGGGGTGGATTGTGGTTGGGCTGGGGGTGGATTGGATTGGATTGTGGAGGTTGGATTGGATTGTGGTGTGGAGGGGATGGTGGGGATGTGGTTGGATTGCTAGATATAGGTTTTATGCACTAGGCTTGGATATTATTGGAATTTGGGAGTCAGGCTCCCTTGCTGACCTAATGAGAGTATGACATTGACAGTCGATGTACACTAGTACTGCAGTGTACAGGACTCTGAGCGCGTTCAACGCGATTTGATCACGCGATGACGCGTTTCGAAATTCAGCAAGTACTGTCGCGCAATTTATGGACGACTCATGTAGACCACCGTTAGAGCAAAGCATGATCCTCAAACCCTCCACGACATATATATATATATATATATATATATAATCACGCACTGTCATGAAGCAGCTCACCATTCCAGAATCCGGTTTAAGCAGTAAGTACATTTGGAAATGAGCAAGATTACAAAGACATTTGAGAGCAAGATCACAAAGACATTGGAGCTGCATAAGGACAAGGACAAACGCCGCAGGAGGAAAAATAAATAATGATCTCCGTGGAGATACCACTCCGGGAAAGCGTGTCATCCTTGTGCAGGGGCCATGCACATCCACTGTTTGAGTTTCATCCACCGAATCCGTGGACGAAATAAATTATCGA
This sequence comes from Plicaturopsis crispa FD-325 SS-3, assembly GCA_000827205.1. NCBI lineage: Eukaryota > Fungi > Basidiomycota > Agaricomycetes > Amylocorticiales > Amylocorticiaceae > Plicatura > Plicatura crispa. Next base: position 1,134,900 of record KN832560.1, on the reverse strand, counting down.
GGCAGCAGCGGCGGGGAGCGGTAGCTGAGGGGTAAGTCCCGAAATAGTAAGTAGTAGTCGCGACATAATGAGCCCGCCTCCGGAGGTCAAATAGCGGAGGCAGCAGAGGGCACACGATTACACCTCCCGACAATATCAATCCTTGGGCAATTTATGCTCCGGGTGTGACGGCAAAAACATGCGCTCGCGGCGAATCCGGCGTAATCCTTCAAGGGAAGGATGACATACCAAAAAATTCACAATCGTAGAGATATATACTTCTCCGTATCGTTCCAATTTTTTCGTATGTCACCCCGAAGGAGACATTTTCTGGGGGTCCAAGATGGGGATTGCCATCAAGTTCTGCATTTTGTTTGAGCCACCGAGTTTTTGCAATGCGACCAAAGTTCTATACGCACTCACCGAAAGGTGAAAAGGGCGATACATTAGTCCAACCGTACTATTTAGTCGCTTTTGTTCTGACATCTGAACGCAGCAGCAACGTGAAGAGTAACTAACAGCATTGCTACGACGAGAAACCTACTTAATTGCCATGTATGATGTGACGCGACTCGTTGCGGGCATACTACTGATCCGGTCTTATTCAAGAGCGCGCATTTTTCGTGAGCAGAATGGCGCGTTTCGAGACGCTGGTGGAGCTTGGAACTTGACGCTTGAAGAGCAGCGGAGGTTGAGCAGAGATGCGGTCAGAGAGACAAAAGGTGTGGCGCAAAGAGGACCGTGACGTCGCCGGAAGACGACAGCCCCCGAGATCAACACCCACAAACAACGCCCTCAACAGACGCGCCGGTCTCAAAGACTTGGCACCCGACCGCGACGAATCACGATGACGGACTGGACGACAAACGCAAACACCGCTCTCCACATATCCCTTGGTCAGCACAGCCCCCTCCTCCCAGTCTAACCCTAACCCTATCTAACCTTGTAACGCTTACTTGCTATTCCAGTCCGCGCATCCGACGACGACCAACCACCGCCCTTCCATCCCACATTCACCTACCCCGTGCGCCCCGTCCCGTCCATCCACCGCTCACCGTTCCCTGCTTACAAATACAACTACGCAGATATATGGCGAGGAGGAGACGATATACGGCTACGACGGCCTCCGCATCGACGTCCGTCCCTTTCTCCTTCTTTCGCCCTTTGTACTTTGTGCGGATGACTGAGGCGCGCGCGTACTGTACAGCTCCGCTTCGCGTCAGGCTCCCTCGCGCAGTACCTCGCCGTTACGCACACAGCCAAGTTACCGGCGTCGAAGACGGTCGACGATGTAGAGGGCGCGCTCGCCAAGGTCATTCCGCCCGGTGCGTGCCGCTTCTCTGCGTTCATCCATCCATATATATTCATGCATGAAATTATCTTTTGGCGTGGCACAGATTACTACACGGACGAAGCAGCGTTCCGCGCGCGCGTAGAGGCGGACGCGGACGCGTTCAAGCCTCTGGGGGAACGTATACATTCGTATGTGAAGGGAGGTGTGGAGTTTGAGGTGTACCATGTGCGTGTCTATGCCTTTCTCGTGTTGTGTTTTTTTTCTGACTTTGACCTCGACCCCCAAATTTAACCTTGACCACCGTATCCACTCCCACCGACCACCATATCTACTGCACCCACTGACCACGACCGTATGATAACCTACGCACCACCCAAAACACTGTCCACACCAACAGACGACATGGGCGACCCCGGGCTTCAGGGAGTACCACCGCCGCATGCAGCTCTTCGTCCTGCTGTACATCGAGGCGGGCTCGTATATCGCGGAGGACGAGGATCGGTGGGAGTTTGTTGTGCTGTGAGTGTTCTTGTTTTGGGGGGACGGCTGGAAGGCGGTGGTGGCGGGGTTTTTTGTCGTGCGCGTGGTCTGCGCGGTGCGCGTCGCGAGGTTATTGCAGGTTGCGTCGCCAGACCTTTCTTTCTTGATGTCTGTGTCTGACTTTTACGCGTCTGAATCGCATCTGACTTGTGCACTCACGTTTGGCTTTCGCGCTTGTGTCCACTTTTACGCCTCGCGTCTGCCTTGTGCGCTCGCATTTGACTTCCGCGCTCTCCTTTGACTTTTACCCTCACATCCGACTCTCACTCGCATCTAACCCGCAATACGCCCCTACAGGTACGAGAAACGAAAGCGCCCCTCCACCGACGCATACACGTACCACTTCGCGGGCTACTCCTCGCTGTACAACTTTTACTGCTTCCCGGAGCGCATCCGCATGCGGCTGAGGTGCGTGCTTCCGTTCATCAATTTGCTCGCGTCCTTGTGCCCTGTGCATCGTGTGTGGGGTGCTCCGTTCCTCCACCTCGCGCAATTGCCGTCCGCGTAGCTGATCTCGCGGTGTGCGTAGCCAATTTGTGATCCTCCCGCCGTACCAGCGGCAGGGGCACGGATGTGCGTCCTTCCCCTCCTTCCTCACAAACTCCCCGCACGCGCTGACGTTTTGCTTCCCCTCTGCCCTCCCTGCGCCCGCCCCCAATTCCCCGTCCCCAATCCCCGTACCACCCGACTTCCACGCCGTCAATCTCGAACCATACACTTCACCCCTCCCCCTCCCCGCAGCCGCACTCTACACCGCCCTCTACACACACGTCCGCTCCCGCCCGGACGTCGCCGAGCTCACCGTCGAGGACCCCGCGGAGGCGTTCGAGGACCTGCGCGATGCGTGCGATTTGCGTATGTTGCTCTCTCACTCTGTCTTCATCGAAGAAGCATTTGGGACGGGTGCGAATACAGGCGGAGGAGGGGGGAAAGTGCAGAAGGGGAAAAGTAAGGCGAGGGGGAAGGGCAGAGGGAAGATGGGCCCGCCGGCGGAGAAGGGGTGGTTGGAAAAGTGGCGGGTGGAGTTTAAGATCGCTAGCGTGAGTGCTCTGGTGCTAAGTTCCGGCTCTGGAACATCGCCGTGCTGATGCCCTCTCCGCCCACAGCGTCAATTCCAGCGCCTCGCGGAGATGCTGCTGCTGCTGCACCTCGACGCCGCGGACGAGCGCGCGTACCGCCTGCAGGTGAAGGAGCGGCTGTATAGGTTTAATTATGTGCGTGGTCTGTCTGTGTCTGTTTTGTTGTGGGGTCGTTCTATCGCGCTCGCGTCAAGTGGTCGTTTCCTCGCATCGAGACGTCGTTTCCACCCGTCGCATCGCATATTTTTGTGGTCCCACCTCCGTCCCGTCCCATCCCCTCTCCGTCCCATCTCTCCTTCCATCTCATCCCTCCTCCAATGCCATTCCCCCATACCTATCCACGCGCTAACATACCGCAAACAGGAGGTCCTCGTGCAGCTTGACAAGGCGGAGCGCGTGGAGAAGCTCGAGGAGACGTTCCAGAGCGTGCGCGCGGACTACCTGCGCATACTCGGTATGGTGAAGGCGTTTCTGTGATCTGTGAGCGTTTGCGTCGTGCTTTTGAGTGCGTCCGGCGGGGCGTGCCTGACGGGTGCACTGGACGGGGGCGAGCCCATCGGACGGGGTGTGTATTTATGGAGGGACAAGGGCAGGCTGTAACTTTCAGACGCGTCGGTGCTCCTAAAATGTACAAGTTTGCCGCTCGATAGTTACATGTTATGTACTATGTATTTGGCCCCTCCAGGCCTTGCAGTGCTCTAGATCTGGCTGGCGTCTGGACATTTCCTCCCCGGCCAGGATCGCTGTCGAAGTAGGGATTGTCCTCGCACGAGTACGAAGGACAAGGCGAAAGGCAAGTAGGGACACGCAGACCGCAAACCACCGCAACTCACAACTCACTCAGCCTCTGCAACGACCCGCACGACGACCTTCCCCTTCGCACGCCGCGTCATGATCCGCGCATACGCCGCCTGCACGTCCTCGAACGCGTAAACCGAGTCCACCACGGGCTTCAGCCGGCCTACACCAAACATTCCCTACGTCAGCGGGGACACGGCGATATACATGATATACATAATCAACAGAACTTAAACCGCACCGTCCGCAGCAAGCGCGCGCAGCGCCTCCAGCGCCTCCGGGTCGTTCTCCAGCATGCCCACGAGCCTGTTACCCGAACGATGATTAACTAGGACCGAGCGCCGGAGCGGGAAGACGAGCGCACCTCCACGCCCGCCTCGTCCCGCCCAACCACGCCGGCCGCAGGAACACGCTCACGATCGTGCGCAGCGTGTCGAGGGAGAGCGACGCCTGCGGGCCCGTGGACACGTACACCCCGCGCGGCGCGAGGTACGCGGGGCTGTGAGTGTACAGCGCGGGCGAGCTCGAGCCCACCGCGTCGAATAATACGTCGTACTTCTTCTCATCCCGCGCCGCCGCTACGAGAGCCAAGTGAAGGGCCCCGGACGTGTAGTCGAGGACCTGCGTGGGCGGGCGTGTGAGTACGGTGCGTTCAAGCGGAGGAACGAGGATGCATGGACGCACGTCATCGGCGCCGAGCGCTTTCACGAGTGCCGCGCTCTCCGCCGACGCGCTCGCAGCGACGTGGCACCCGTGCGCTTTCGCGAGCTGCACCGCGCACGCACCGACGCTCGAGCTGCCACCGTTCACGAACACGCGCTGGCCGTCCCGCAGGCCGCCCACAACGAAAAGCGCGCGCCACGCGGTCTGGCCGGCGAGCGCGAGGCCGGCGGCCGCGGCGGGAGGCACGTTGGGTGGACGCGCGGCGAGGTGCGAGGCGGGGAGGCGCGCATATTGTTGTAGGGCGCCTTGGCGCGTTTGTTGTTGTAACTCTGTTGCAGGTCAAAGTAAGGGCGAGGTATGGGGTGGGGGAGCGGAGACGGTGGGGAAGCGCACTTGTGGGGATGAACCCGAAGACGGGGTTGCCATTTTCGAAGTGCGTGCCGTTCGCGTCGACGACGACGCCGGCGAGATCATGCTCGGCGACGTGCGGGCGGTTGGCGAGGAAGTTGGGCCGTAGCGCCATCATGTTGTACCCGCTGCAAGGAGGATTACATACATGAAGAAGGCGTTCGGGGGAAAGGTAACGAGGACTGACACTGGATTCAGTGCGGCTGCCTGTACTTTGACGAGGACCTCGCCTGGATCGAGCTTGGATGGTACGTCTACATCGGTGTTGAGCTCGACGGCCTGGGCAGGCTTTCCCCGGCGGACGACGAGCCATGCTTTCTGGGTGGTGGTGGGAATATCAGACATTGTAGTGGTGCAAAACCTAGTTTCCTGCTATACGCGCCTGTGCTCTATGTCCAGGATGTGCCAGGCAAGTGCCAGGTGCCTGAAGCAGTCAGTCAGTAAGCGCTCAAGCCGTTCGTCCGCGTCATTGCGGCGGGATCCCTTGGAGATCTTTTGACTCCAGTCCAATATTTCTTCCCTCACAGATGACAGCGACGTCTCTGTCGCGGACTACTCACACTCTAACGCCGCCTGTCGTACGCTGCAACCGTTTTTATTCCCATGGACGAAATCTGTCGAGCGTTCTACTCTCCACCAGGAGCATTCGGCGAGTCATTCCACGCGCCATTGCTTCCTGCAGGTGAGGTACAGAGAGGATGACATAGCAAATCAGCATACCTCATAGCATGGACACGTCGAGGTGTGTTTCGAAGACTGAGAATCGTAAGATTCGTCGCTGAGCGCTGAGCAGAGCAGGAGAATAAGTAAGCTTGTCTTGACCTGATCATGGAGTCGATCTGACCTGACGCTCACCGGCGAGCGGTAGTAGTTTGTCCCGCGTCGGCACTGGTGGACTCTTTCAAGTTGTCCCTTCCAACCGTTGTGAAGCTATACCGAGTTGCAGGCATCGCACACGAAAGCCTCGAGCTTCACGTTCTCGTCTCTTTAGATCTAACGATGTACTTGAAGTCTCGACGTTCAAAGCTTTAGACCTCAACACAAAAGCGGCAATGGACGTCACCATCGCAGCATTGATTTCTCGACTCGGCATGCAGCACTGAGCAAGTACGTGCTTCTTCCCACTTTCTTACTGTACCACACCACTTGCTAAGCTGCCGTCCACTCTTACCAACGCGCCGTAGAGCTCAACGTTCACCCACTCCTCGAAGCGCCATGAAAGCTGAAGCCCACTGTCCAGCGTGGACGAGGAGATGCTGCTCTCGTCGGTATATAACCACTGCACTCCGTTCGATCCAATCCAACAAATAACATCTCATCTCCCACATCTCATCTCCCACATCTCCAATACTAGCTAAACCGTACACACAAACACAACCCTGAAACATAACGCAATGTCGATCCCCACCACCATCAAAGCGCTCGTCTCGCAGGAGGGCCGCACCGCCGGCATCCAGCATATCCCCTTCTCCCCCGACGTCGGGCCAGAGGAACTCATCGTGCGTCCCTCTCCCTCCCCTCCCCTCCTCCGTGTCCCTTTCCCCCCTACCTACCTACTTACTGATGAATACTTACTTACTGACAGATACGCGTCCGCGCGGTGGGCCTGAACCCCACTGACTGGAAGGTGCGTTTTCGCGTTTTTGCGGACTGAAGGCAGCGGTAGGACGTTATTGATGATGGGGGTACGTGTATGGTGTATGCAGCACGCCCTGGGCGAGTGGGGTGCCCCCGGCTTCGTCGTCGGCTGCGACTCCGCGGAGTCGGCCCGCAAGTGGCGCACGTCAAGGTCGGAGACCGCGTAGCGGGATTCGCGTGAGTCCCCCTTCCTCTGCGTGTTTTGATTGTGGCGCGTTCGTGCGTGTGTTTTGATTGTGAGTTGCTGACATCTTGTTGCTACATAGATACGGGACGAGCCAGCCAAACAACGGGTCGTTCGCGGGATACGTGCGTCTGGATGCCGCTGTCACGTTCAAGGTGCCGGAGGGCATGTCGTACGAGGAGGCTGCGTCGTTCCCCGTACGTTTACCTTGTTTCGAGACGCGTGAACTGATTCTCATAGTCTCCTGGCACTATATGTAGATCCCGCATCTCACAGCCGTGCAAGCACTCTATAGTACGTCTTCCTCCTACTTCATCTGATTTCCTCCCTCTAGAGACTGATGTGAGATGAAAACACAGTCCGCCCGCGCGTGCCCCTCCCTCTCCCCTCCCCAACTCTAGACAGCATCCAGCCCGCGCCCACAGTCCTCATCTGGGGCGGCTCCACCGCCGTGTACGCCGCTTTCCTCCCCCTCCTTCCCTCTCTCCACTAACCAGCCTACATAAACCCGCTGACCTCGGCATACACACAGAGGCCACCACGCCATCCAACTCGCGCGCCTCTCGCACGCGCGCGTCCTCGCCACCGCCTCCCCCTCCGCGTACCCCGCGCTCAAGACCCTCGGCGCCGCACACGCTGAGGTCGCAGCCGTCGGCGCCGTAGAGTTGTTCGACTACCGTGACCCGCACGTCGCGAGCGCCATCCGCGCCAGCAGTAAGGGGGAGGGAGAGGTGACGTATGCGCTGGACGCGGTGTGTGAGGGGGGGAGTACTGAGGCGTGTATCGTAAGTCGCCAGCATGGATGTAACTTGACACAAACTAACGCGGTTGCGCCTATGTAGGATTCGATCGGCCCTTCTGGCGGGACGGTTATCACGACGCTCCCTGTCTCGGAGGAGATTCGGAACCGGAGGGCAGACGTTAATGTCGAGTGCGTATACGCGCCCGCTCTGTTCAGTCTACATACACAGACGCTAACTGTCTGGCGCTCGAACAGGTTCACGATTGTGTACTCCCTGCTGGGTAAACCCGTGCGTCCACCCTTCCCTCCCCTTCCTCTCCTCTCCCCTTCCCTTATCCATACCTGCATGCATACTCACCGTAAGACTGCATACTCACGTAAACCCCTAGATCAACTTCGCGGGCGTCGTCCCCGTCGACGCGCTCCCAGAGGACAGGACGCGTTCCCTCGCGTACGTCAGCTCGACGTTCCCCCGCTTCGGTAGTAGTATCAAGCCGCAAAAGTTGAGGCGCCTGCCTGGAGGGCTCGATAGTACGTTCTGGGTTTGATTGGGCGTTGGATGGTGTACTGATGCGGATGCGATACGTAGATGTCGTGGAAGGTCTGGAGATTATGAAGGAGGGCGCGTATGGGCGGGAGAAGTTGGTGTATAACTTTGCTTAGAGGAACGTTTGGACGTGTGTGCTGTATAGAGACTGCTGTATTTTATGACATCGTAATGTTTTCGAATGCTGGATGGTGCTGTGACAACGGGAGGCTCGAGGGCAGATAAAAGGCGCAGGGTGAGCACTGGATAAGAGGTCGGAATCACAAGAGGACGTACCTCGTCGAACACATTCTTCAAGCCCTTCTGCGTACTTCACTGCACCCAGCTCCCTGGCAAGCCTCTCTCCTTGCTCATTTGTGACCGGCCTCTGCTTTTGCCTCGCAAGTTTCTCTATAACCTGCGCGTCGGCCAGAGTCCGTGTCGTTTGCAATTGCGTGCCAGTGGCGTTGTTTGCGTCCGTTATTCTCGGAGCCCGTCGCCTTCCGCCTCCTACAATTTCTTATCCGATCTCCCTCTTCCTTCTGCCTTCTTCACTCTAGCTTAAGTCGACGATGACGGACCTACTGGTGCTAACCGGCGCCGACGTCGACGCCATCGCGGCCCTGTACGACCCCTCAGAACTAACATCCCTCATGGCTCGCGTCTTCTCGTCTTTCTCCTCCTCCCAATCCCCCGACTCCTCCGCCGCCTCCCAGTCAGACGCGTTCAACCCCCACCGCACCACTCTCCCCCTCCCACACCACGCCACCCTCATCATGCCCGCCCGCCTCGACATGCCCCGCACCCCGCCCCTCGCAGCCGTCAAGATCGTCTCCGTCCCCCGGTCCGCCTCGGCCGAGGGATTGCCAGCGTCGACGTTACTCCTGGACGCGCAAACGGGCGCGGTGCGTGCGCTGGTGAATGCACGCGCGTTGACGGCGCTAAGGAATGCAGCAGGTCCGTTCGTCGCCGGCACTTAATGCTTAATCGTTGTAACTAACAGTAATGACATCGCGCAGGCTCGCTCCTCTCCACAACCCTCCTCGCCCCGCCCCACCCCACCTCCCTCGTCGCCTTCGGCTCCGGCCTCCAAATCGCCGCACACGCCTCCCTCTTCCTGCGCGCCCTCCCCTCCATAACGCGCGTAACTATCTTCGGGCGCGCGCGGACGGCACGGCTCGAGGCGCGCGCGCGGAACCTGTGCGAGAAGTTTCAGCGAGTGCGGGTGGAAGCGCGGGTGGCACCGCCGTATAACGCAGAAGGGAGTATAGGCGAGGAAGACGCGCAATCGATAAACCTAATCCACACCGCCCCCCTCCTCATTTTCGCCACACCCTCCACCACCCCGCTCGTCCCCTCCGCGTGGGTGAGGGACGGCGCGCACGTCGTGCTGGTGGGCAGTTATAGGCCCGATATGCACGAGGTTGACTCGGAGCTGGTGAGGCGGGCGTTGATTGGCGGTGAGGGGGGCGAGGGAGAGGGGGATGGTATGGAGGGGCAGGAGGGTGGGGAGGGGCACGAGGGTGGGGAGGGGCACGAGGGTGGGGAGGGGCACGAGGGTAGGAAGGCACGCGCACGAGGGCGCATCGCGGTAGACTCACGCACAGCATGCGCACGCGAGGCGGGCGAGCTCATCAGCGCGGGGGTGCGTGCGGAGGACGTCGTGGAACTCGGCGAACTCGTCTCTTCCCCTCCCCCTCGTCCTGCTCCTTCCTCTGCTCCTCATGTCCCTGCCCCTCCACCCCAGCCTTACGTCGCCGACTGGTCCACCCCCTTCCCCACCCCTCCTGTACGCGAAGAAGTAAACGCCAACACGGGCCGCCTAACGCCAGCCCACACAGGCCGCATAACGCCAGCCACCACAGGCCGCATAACGCCAGCCCACACGGGCCGCATAACCCTCTTCAAATCCGTCGGCCTCGCCGCGCAGGACGTCGCCATCGCGTACGCCATCGTGGAGCGCGCAAAGGCGTTGGGCGTGGGGTGTACGGTGCGGGGGTTTGATTGATTAGAGGGTTAAGTATATCCATCTATCCGATAGCGGTGCCAAGGCTAATGAATGAACCAAAGCTAATGAATGAGCCATAGCTAATGAATGAACCAAAGCTAATGAATGAGCCATAGCCATACTGTGGAAGGCATAAGTCAAGTAACTCAAAAATAAGGATTCTAGCAACCTAGCAACCTAGCCAGAAAAGATGGTATGGATACAACATAGAGTACACTTCATAACATAGCACAACTACAGCACCTTGCATTTTACCCTATTCAAAAGGACGCACTGCAGGCCAGCAACTACCCCACTACCCCACTACAACAACAACAGTATGCACGACTCCCACTCCCACTCCCACTGACCAAACATCAAACATCAAACTCTCCGCCCAACCCCCGCGAGAGTCTGCTCGAGCGTATCAACCAGCGCACTGTTCTCGAGCGCGGCTGCGACGCGCTCTTTGTCGTTGAGCTGCTTGTTCACTGTTTTGAGTCAGCGGGAGCGTTTATAGTGCATAGTGCAGCGGGGGAATAGTAGGGAGATGGTGTGGAGAACCGTAGGGAGATGGGGTGGAGAGCCGTAGATCCCGGCCGCGGAAACATTCTCCGAGCAGAGGAAACATTCTGCGAGCAGAGGAAACATTCTCCGAGCAGAGGAAACATTCTTCGAGCAGAGGAAACATTCTCCGAGCAGAGGAAACATTCTCCGAGCAGAGGAAACACTCTCCGAGCAGAGGAATATCATGCTCATGCGGAAGGAGCGCTCGAGAGGCTCGGTGGAACCGTACCGCAAGAGGAGGAGACGCCGACGCACCTGCGAGCTCGCTCTGATGGGACCCCGGCTTCACCACGATGTCCACCTTGTACCGTGTAGGCAGACTCCGCATCAGGCGTACGCGGATGGAGAGACCTGGTTCGCAGTCAAGTCAGCTTGCACCATGTACCACGGTGACGAGAAAAGCGGACGCACCGATGAGCGTCGACATCCCGCAGTGCGGGACCGTGGGCGTGAACTCGACTGTCACGAGGCTCGTGCTCGTGCTCGTGCTATTGGGGTTGGGGTTGGGAGATGTAGTAGGAGATGTAGTAGGAGATGTGGAGGACGAGGACGAGTGCACGGATATCTGCGCGGCGGAGACGACGTGCAGCTCTTCGAGCGTGTTCGGGTGCTCGGGGTCGTAGATCCCGCGTATCAGATCTACATCCCCGTCCAATCCACGTTCAGTACTAGTACTAGTCGCAGCAGATATACGAACAAGCTGAAAGATATACGAACAAGACTGGAAGATATACGAACAAGACTGGAAGATATACGAACAAGACTGCACGCACCGAATATCTCGTCCCTATCGATAGCCTCCACCGCCCCGTCGTCCGTGTCCGAACCAGGCTCGCTTTCATCCGAGTCGGCGATCCAGAGAGACCGGCCAGCGTCGCGGGAGGAGGAGGACGGCTGCTGCGCGGGTGCGAATATCGTAGGGTTTGCGTTGAATATCGTGCTCGACATGGTGGTAGGATATATAGAGAAACGAGCAAGTAGAGAAACGAGCAAATAGAGAAACGAGTAAATTCAAAGTCGGAGAGGGCGTCGTCGAGCAAACGATGATTAGAAATGGCAGAAACACGTGATGCCGGCGCTTGCCGAACGACACTGACATTGGGCGCGTCGTCGAGGCGCCTCTTTCGACTTTTCTTGTCGACATTACTTACCTCGTTGTTTCGATTTCTGGTAGTATCAAGGGTACGGCAGCAGGTCTCGATAGCCGCAGGAAATGCCACCCAAGGTACGTATATCTCGCTCCTAGACGCTTAGTAGTCGTTACTGACTATGACTGCGACAGCGCAAACGCACAGACGAGCCCGCGTCGACGCGCGCCACCCGCAGCTCCTCGCGCCTCACAAAGACCCCTGCCGATGAGTCTGCAGTGGCCACAAGTTCCTCGGCAGAGGCCACAAGTTCCTCAGCAGAGGCCACCACCAGCACGAAGCCTACGCGCAAAAAGGCGGCTCCCGCGTGCGTTACATATGTGTGTGCTTCACTGTCTTTGACCGGTCGCGCTAATTATGCGTTCGTAGACCTGAGGAGGAGGAGGAAGAAGGTGACGCGGTACGTAGTACTATCTGCCGCGCTGTAGAGTCATACTCATGTCGGCCGTTGCGATCGTAGGCACCACCTGCGAAGAAGGCGAAAGCAAAAGCGCCGCGCAAGACGCCTGTGAAGAAGACTTCAGCAAAGGCTGCAGCAGCAACAAACCCCACGGCCAGCGACGACGACGCGGGTCCCAGCACCCACACTGCCTTAGATCCCGAGCCCGAGCCCGTGTACATCCCATACACCGCCTCCCGCGCGCTCGCGCTCTTCCTCAAGTACACCGACGCCGACGAAGACGACCCGAATACGGTTACCATCACCCCGGCGGGCTTCGAGCGCCTATGCGCGGACGCGCGCATCGCGATGGACGGCGCGCAGCCGCTCGTGCTCGCCTGGCTCGTCAAAGCCGCGGTCATGGGGAGCATATCTAAGGACGAGTGGGTCGGCGCGATGGGCCGGGTCGAGTGAGTCCCCCTACCCCCTACCTTTCATCGAATTGTGTGTGTGGAGGCTGACTGGGATGAAGGATCGCGTCCCTGTTGGGCCTTCGGGATGCTGTGCGCGATTTGGAGGAGTTGCTCATCAAGCAGAACCCCGGCTCTACGTCCACGTCCAGGCCACAACATCCGACGAAGAAGGCGTCGCGCGTGCAGAAGGTGGTGGAGGGGGGAAACGCGGCGTGGACGTATAATCGCGCGATGTACAACGCGTGCGCCGCTGATGCGGAGGCCGCGTTCAAGCAGCTCTACGCGTTCTGTTTCGCTCTCGCGAAACCGCCGTGCGTCTTGCCCTCCCTCATTCTCGTCCCATCCTCACACGTGTGTGTATTCCCACAGACAAGCGCGGAATATCGACATGGAGGTGCTTGCCCCGTGCCTCATTCTCATTCTTAGAGACGCTCTTGCTGACAGACAGACGTGTGCAGACAGCAACGGCCCTGTGGACGGTCGTGCTCGCCCCGCGCTTCCCGATCATGCTGGACGTGGTGGCGTTCATCGGCGACGCGGGGAAGTGGAAGGGCGTGAACCGCGATTTGTGGGGGATGATGCTCGAATTCTGCCAGACGGTGCACACGGGGCTGGAGGCGTACGAGATGGATGGGGTGCGTTGTTTATTTGTATTTCATTCGAGTGTTGGAGCTGACGGGGCTGACGGGGCTGAAAACAGGCGTGGCCGACGCTGCTGGACGAGTTCGTCGCTTGGAAGCGCGCTGGTACTGGGAGTGCGTGAAGGATCCGGACATTTGCTGCGTGAATATATCTAGTCATAGGATGGACATACACTACATCTACGGTATTTTTCGAGTCGATATAACATTTTTTGGCTAAATGACCAGACGCGCAGCAAGATAGAGAAATAACCCCTAACCCTAAGATCCATTTCGATCACGTGCGGGGGCTGACCCGAGCACGGCTGACGTTCAAAGTTCGCGTTCAAATAAATAATTTGTTTGGTTTCGACCGCAGCTGGTAAGTTATCCAACCCCACACACCCCACGCCAGCGCCATGGCCGCCAGTGTCCTCCCGCCCCTCCTCGTCCTCCTCGCCCTCGCCTGCACCCTCTTCTTCACCCTCACACTCACCCTCACACTCCACCTCCACCACATCCCCCTCTCTTCTCCCTCCTCAAGCGCGCCCGCCCCGCCGCAACAATACACAGACATCCCCATCGTCGGACGCTGGAAGAGCGTGCACGCCAGCCTCGGGCTCGACCCCGCTCTACTACCCGCCAGCGTGCGCGTCCGCGTCGCCCTCCCTCTTCCCCCTCCCCCCGTCCCCGTACCTGGACCGCGCTTCGACCTCCCCCGCGCCTCGCGCTTCGATTTACGCCGCAAGCGCGCTGCCGCCGCCGCATCCAGTATCAATATCATGGGGAGTAATATCATGGGGGAAGCGTCATCCCACCCGGGCGAAGCTTCATCCCACCCGGGCGGCGTGCAGCAGCTGCACTTCGCCCCCGACGCGCTCTCGCGGCCGGTACGCACGCTCGCGCAGGCGGCAGAGTCGTTCCGCGCGGTCGCGCTGCAGGAGAAGGAGCTCTTGCCGGTTGTGTATGCTGAGAAGGGGCGGCGACCTGCTCGGGCTGGGATGACGGGGAAGGTGGTGGGGAAGGTGGCGGGGAAGATGGCGGCGGCGGGGAAGAAGGGCATGCAATAGCGGAGGGAGCTATGGACACGGACGCTGGACGCGGACAGTTGGAGATGATCTACGGTCATTACGGAACAGGAGCAGGAGCGCTGGACGACGCCCACCCACCCACCTACTTACTAGGCAACTACACTCACTAGGCCCTCGCGCGCCGGGATGTGCTAGACGCTCGCACAGCGCGCTGAGGAGAGGCCGCTACACGCTACACGCCTCGAGAGGCCGCTACACGCCTCGAGAGACCGCTACACGCCTCGGGACATCAGCGAATGGACCTCACGAACTCACAACGTACAATGTACTCGATCTGGACGCTTGCTGTATTTCGAGGACGTGATTAAATGTACAATGACTATTCCACCCTTCTTTTCTCGCATGCGTAGACGAACGGGTATATGGAGCCATGAACGATCGCGTATAAAGTTAAACAGACCCAGGTAAACGCGCCCAACACCTATCACCAACCCTAATGCAAATACCGCATCCGCAAGCCTAGTGCAGATACGGGCCCTAGTGCAGATACCAACCCTAGTGCAGATACCGCATCCTCAACCCCTGCGCCTGCAGCGCCTGCAGCCGCTCGACGTCCGCCCCGTGCTCCTCCCCCGCGGGCATGTGCACCAGCAGGAGGACTAGGCACGCGACATGCCCCAAACGCCCCGGATGCGCGCTCCACCGCGAGGCGACCATGTCGGCGAGCACGCCGTCCGTCGCACGCATGCACCGGTAGAATCGGATGCGCTGCAGCCCCGGCGCGAGGCACCGCCCCCTCGTGTTCCCCCTCGTGTGCCCCCTCGTGTGGGTGTGTGTATGTGTGAGCAAGCGCAGCGTACGATCCGTGACGCACGCGTCCGCCTGCTCGCCAACATTCAGCACCTCAAGCGACGCACTCGTGCTCCTCAGACACTCCAACAAATCGTCCTCCGTGATATTCACGAGCGACAGCACGAGCCGCTGGAGCGCGCACCTCGAGCGCAGCAGCAGCGCGGTGAACTGCGCCTGCGGCCACTGCACGCACTGCCGCAGCACGACGTTGCGCGCGGCGGGGAGGGTGAGCTGGGAGAGCAGGATGTCCGGGCGGTCGGAGTGGATCCCGAGCTCGAGCGCGGCGAGGCGCGCGAGGGAGATGGGGAGCGATGAAGAGGACGATGAGGGCGATGTTGTTGTGGAAGTGGAAGTGGCGTGCTGCCCGTAGGTGTGCACGTCGATGCGGCACGCTACGAGGTTGGGCGATTGACGGAGGATGGCGACGCATTCGTCGAAGGAGATGGTGTGGTTCAGCGTGAGATGCGTGAGCTGTTCCCAGGGCACGCCGACGGTGAGGAGGTCGAACGCGGGTGCGGGCGTCCACGAGAGCTGGCGCAGATTCTCGGAGTGCGCGAAGATGGGCGCGAACCACGCCCGCGGGACGTCGCTGTACATCGCGATATTGATGCGCTCCAAGCTCGGCGTCCCGGAGTCCGGGAGGGGCGCCAGGGCAGCGGAGTCGTATGGCGCGAAGACGCGGAGGCGGACATCGTGCCAGCGGGATATATGCTCGAGAAAGAGCGACAGTGCGCGGTTGAGCATGCGCGTATCTGGCACGCCCGGTGCGTCGCTGAGACTAAAGTGCAGTGGGCACGCGCCAGAACGCTTCAGCCACGCCTCTATGCCGTCGCAATATTCGTCGCTCATGTACCGGGGCGTGGCGTTGACCGATATGGACGACCACAGTGCGGGCGTGGAGAGCGATACGGCACGCCATACGCGGCATATCTGCAGCAGCAGAAGGGGGGCGCTTTGGGGAGAGGGGGTGACATAGGTGTCGGGAAGGCAGAATGTGAATATTTCGCCGAGTATCTCGTTCGGGATGCGATCGACCGGGGACACCCGTTCATCCAGTATGTGTGCAGCTGTACCGCGCTGCTGCGTCGCGTTTCTCAACCTGTAACGTTCAATATTGATATCGGCCACAGCACGCAAAGACGGTGAAATCGGAGCTTGCCTAGACATGTGCATGATCTGCCGATGCAGTTGCGCGACGTTCACTTGACTGCGAAAACCACAGAAGAAGAGATGTTTCGCAGTTGGCTCACCTTATCTGCAACGGATGGCTGCTTTATACATAACAGCCCAGGAGCCTTCCGCCAGGATAGTGATTTCAGGCAGCGTGAGATCTTCCGACGACACGCTACCAGCTCGCGGTTTGACGAGCCCCACGGGGTTGATAGACGTTAGATTAGCCAGTGTTGTCAATGACCGGGGTCTGACCCGGTCAGTCAATAAGTCAAGTCAATAGGTCAAGAGAGGTCAGTCAATGGTTGACGGGTCAATGGCGTGCGACAATAGCCTAAATATGCATAAGTAGGTAGACAGGCGGATCCGGGATGATTAGAGTCGACGAATAATGAATAAACAGGACATCCGAGTCGTAGTACTGTAGTTCGTGAGGCTTACGTCGAGGAAAAATAAGAGCACATTGGACTACGCGCTAGGCATCGTTGAGTCGGGGCCACTGCTTTGCTCGGGGGCGGCGGCGACCGACTCATCGGAGTTTCCAACGGCGCCCTCTGTAGTGTTCAAGTCGTGCAATAAATCGTATGCTGCCAACTCTTTGTCGAGATTCACCACTCCACCGCGCCAGTAAAATGCAAGCCCTCCCGCGTCTGAAGCGGCATCCGTCCCATCTATCTCTCCCGCTGGGTTTCGTGGAAAACGGAAGAGGTCGATCAGCGGAGTCTTCGTCCCTCGACTGGGCCGTGGCATGGCTGGTGGGTCGAGTTCCTGCTCGTCGCGTGCGTTAATCGAGTCGCGTATGAGGTCGTCCGCGAGGGTCTGGAAATTGGCTGGATCTGAGTCACCCTCGAAGTCCGATGTGTCGTCGACTTCGGTATTCGAGCTGGTAGCTTCGTCCGGGGTGGTTGATGGTGTGGGTTGGTCTTCACGCTCGCCGAAGGCACGTTTGCGACGAGGCCGTGTTAAGCCTGCAGCCACATGCGCACGCCGCAGCTCCATCTTGACCACTGCTATTTTATGGGTTTTCTCGGCAGCCATTCTGTTTTGACGCTTCGTGTGGATGACGCCGAAGTCGCTGAATGCTCGTTCGCATCCGGCGGAGTTTCCGATAACGCTCAGTAGACGGATGGCGAGCTTGATAAGACCTTGGGGTCCATTGCGCGGTGTGGCAGGATCGACGTCGGCGTCGTCTTCGAGGCGTTCCCATATCAATACCAGATCGATGTCCATATCCTGCCATGATGGGGTGAGTGTTGCTTGCTAGTATATTGTGATAGCAGACTCACCTTCTTATCGAACATAGCCTTCATGTTCCCCAGAGCCATGTCTTCGTCCGAGAACATTCCACATCGCCTGTAATACTCTCCAAATGCCTCAAAAAGCTCGACACTGACGTCTTGGTTGTAGATCCTTTTATACACACGCTCAACGCATGCCCATATCTTCGCTTGAGTGATACTTGGCGCGAAACAGCGGCTCCGGATGTAGGGATTGAAGAATACCGCCAAGATGAAAACGTCCTGGTCCGCACTTCGCCAGCGTGTCTCGAGGCTGTTGCAAATGCGCTCGCGGACTGCCTGATCAATAGCCGGGTTCGAATAGATTCGCGTGAGGTTTGCGAGGACGAGGAGAATGTGGTCGAGGCGAGTGTGAGCAGACTGTGTGATGTTTGCGGCAATGGCGAGTGGTTCGAGGTGCGTTTTGACCCTGTCCGGAACTAATTATAACTCTGCTCGCGAGATTTTACTGCTGGACTCACTTGGCTAAATTAACCCAGAAACTACTCTCTCCGACCGTATCCACAATCCGCTTTGCCTCAGCTTTGAGGTGCGGTTTAGTTCCCGCACAAAGGAGCAGCGCGTCGTAATGTCGCAGACAGCACGTCTTCATCGGCGTCGATAACCGAAGGAGGCGGCTTACGCAGAGATAGTGGGCCGTCCAACGAGTGATGACAGGGAGGAGAAGGGCGAGGATTCGTTTTTGCTCAGCGGTGAGTTTCTGCTCGGCATTGAACCATCCAAGCGCACGGCTGTGGCCATTGAACCACTTCACGACATCCAGAGCAAGAGTTACGACCTTCAAGAACGTTTCGTCCAAGGTGAGATAGTTGCCGACTATTAGATTTATTTGGTGCGACCAGCAGACGGTCACAATCATCCAGGCCATCAGGTCCTTCAAGAGACGTCGCATTCGCTTTCCGTCCGGGCCATCGTCGGTACACCAGCCAATCACGGTCAAACCAAACTTATCGCGCACGTATTGGATGTCGGCGACGGTGAGTTCGAGGAGATGGTCGCCTGTTTTTGGCGCGTTCGAGACATCATGCGTTCGCACAAGGTACGCCTTTCGAAACATAGGTGAGTAATGAAAATTAGAGAGCGTACAATGATTTCTTCTCACCTCGTGCTTCACAGTAACCATCGACGTGACCACAGATGTCTTCGCGATGTTCTTCCACCCATCACATTGGCCCGTCGCCAGCTTCCCTTGGATCTTCACGCGCGTCTTCTCTTCAACCTTCGCGACCTCCCCATCAAGCACTTTCCCCGACAGTGCCCTGCGATCAGGGACCTTCGCACCTGGTATCCACTTCTGCGTGAACAGCTTTAGCTGCGGATTGGCCGCAGCGTTCCACGGGATTCCGCAGGCCACGAAGACGTTGCATAGATCCTGGTCGAACTCTGTCTGGTGATTCGGCGACCATTTTGTAGGTGTGCTGTTGAAACTGCCGCTTTTCGCTTTTTTTAATGGACTTGGACTATCAGGAGTGCTCGCTGTCAGAGCAAGATGCTCGAAGCTACTCGAGGATGCCGAACCAGCATGAGCCCGATGCAGGCTTGAGTTGGGAGTCGAAGGGGAAAATGCAACAGCTGGATGGATCGGAGCCGGGTGCGCTGCCATGGCTGTTTCGCGGCGAGTATTCTCCTTTGCTTCTTCAAGTTCCCGTTGCGCGATGGCCCATGTACCGGGTTGTAAGTTACCGCAGGTTCGCAGGTGCCTCTCCATGTTACTTATTTTCCCGCAGATACATGTGATGTTCGCGAGGGCTGTAATTTCGGTGAGTGATGTGTTTTCCGAATGCATAGAAATTAATTCATTCACCCTCTTCGTGCAGATCAGAGCGTTGCCGCGCAGTACCCAGTACGCCCGACGCAACTGCTACAGCGTCCGCTTCTTCGCGGTCGTCAATGTAGCGCGTGAGGCATCCTTTGCACCATGCCTTCATATGGGTATTGTTCTCTCCGAACTTTACACCGCGTATCGAGTGAAAATATTTCCAGAGGGGACTTTTCGGAGGCATAGCAGGACATTCGGGGCATTCGTAGTTGATGGCACAGGCCCTAAATACATAGTTTTTTCTCTCGATCCTCTCCGTGGTTCCTCTCGATCCTTTCCTTGCCTCGTCGATGTATGTCAGGACTACTCGGTATATCGTTCGGTCTAACTAATCATGTGACATTGACCCCCGATTGACCAGTTTGACTGACCGGTTAATATTGACTGACCCCCCGATTGACTTGACCTTTTTGACGGGGTCAAATTGACCTGGACAACACTGAGATTAGCCATCGTCGGCATTTTGTTTTTTCGGTGCATCTGGAAATTCGGCAAACCTCTGGGGGATGTACAGCCGCTCAAGTATGACCCACGATATGGTGTCGACCGGATTATTAGCGAATAACTTGAAACACGACGATGGTGGAGGAGAAAAAGGGTTGTGGAACGGTGGGAGCCCGGACTCGATTCGCGTGCCGCGGCTGAACCAGCGCTCAGCGCTGAACTCTATCCTGTGTTCTGTAATTTTACCGCCTGTAAACTTGCTGTAGCTTTACGCTTGAAAGTCTCCTTGTCTCCTTGCGAATATGCTTGCCATAGAACGCGCCTTGGTTTACGTCTCTGGAGAAGTAGTGGCCATCGATATATAAGACATGCTGTGTGCACAGTGAGTCACCAACCTTTCAGGCTGTTGCTGCTGTATCCTCCAAATTACTGCGACTCACCGCTCGAAAGTTCTTATCAGCCATGTCCGCCTCAGCACCTTCCGCTATAGCCGTGTACTGTGCCTCGTCCTTAGGGAAGGAGAAGGCTTATCAGAATGCTGCAATATGTCCGTCAAAGCACCGTCTACCCGCTTGCGGCTTTCCTCCGGTATCTGACCAACGAGAATATAGCTGTCGGAAACGCACTGGTCGCCGCCAAACGGCCTCTGGTGTACGGTGGAGGGTCGAAAGGCATCATGGGTGTCGTCTCGGGCACAGTGCGCGCGTACGGCGGAAAAGTTATAGGCATTATACCGCACGCGATGGTCGCAGCAGGCGGCGAGGGCGACAAAACCGGTGCAGACTCCTCTTCGAAGGTAGCAAAAATCGTGTTGGACGATACGGGGCGGGAAAATGTACGTGCTGCCCCATCTTTGCCCCATCCGTGCGCTCCCTGATTCTCAAATTCACCCCCGCATAGGTTGAGACAGTGAGTTCTGAAATTCGGAATGTCGGTGTAGGACGTCTGTCAAGTGATTGCCACCCCCACAGATAATCGTGGACTCGATGCATGAGCGGAAAGTGGAGATGGCCAAGCGGTCAGGCGGCTTCATAGGACTACCAGGCGGCTTCGGGACATTCGAGGAGGTCAGGACTATGCACAACGTTAAAGTTTTGTCTACGCCATTTAACCTAATACCCGCTAGGTTCTCGAAGTAAGTACATGGACACAAGTAGGCATCCACAATAAGCGTGCGTCTACGTTTCTACATCTCCGGTTCTCAAGGCCCTGGCTATTTTTGACGTCGTACTCTCTATCAGCCGTGGTCGTACTCAACGTGTTGTCGTTCTGGGAGCCGCTACGGGCGCTTATACGGAGCGGAATCGACGCCGGCTTCATCCACCCGCGCAGTGAGCGCATTATCGTCTTCGTAGATGGGCCCGCAGACCATGCCACGCACGAAAATTACGATTGGGGTAAGGCCGCCGTCGAGGCGATTGACTCGTGGGTACCCGAAGACCTCCCCACCGCCGCGTACGATTGGTCAAAACGCGTCAACGGTGGTACTGCCGGGACCGCGGTGCCAGGCTCGTAGTCGAAGTAGACATCACCCCTCGGTGAGCTCGCCGCAAACACATGCACGGAGAGAGGAAAGTAGTTGAAGAGAACCAAGGCGAGAAATGTAAGGGTATTATACTACTACTGCATGTATGCGCGTAAAGAAAAGTAAAACAAACACACTATCCAGAGAAACACTATCCCGAGGGCTCCGAAGAACTATGCTCATACACCCGCGACGATCCTGTAATTATCAAGGTTAGTACACCATTGCAATGTGCAATGTTTGAATGAACAGGGACGTACTCTTCGGCTTTGTTGAGGGCCTGGACCATGGATGTGACCTCTTTCCGTCGGTTCACAACGAATTCGCTCTCCTTGAGCAGGTCATCGAGCACTTCGGGCTTGTACAGTTCTTGAAGGAGCTCGCGCTGCAAGTTCTCCTTCGCGTAGTTCACCAAGGTCAAGCTGATGGCCTTCGGGACCATGTCAATCATCTCACGCTTCACAATGTTGAAGTACGAGTGAATAAGCAGCTCTGCAAGTAAGGGGTGAGGCAATATGTCAGGAGATCGACGATGCACGACGTACTGATGACCTCGGTCTCCATAGTCTCACGCTCGTTCAAAGCAGCTTGAGGTCGGATGATGGCCGGCGGCTGCGTCATGGTCCAAACATATCAATGAGTACTCCCGTCTGACTAGGCGATGCCCGAAGCCAAGTCGAACTGCAGAAACCTACCGACTCCATTGAAGGTCCGCCCTTTTTCTTCGAGGCCGCGGCTTTGGAGGACGAGAAGAATGAGCCGAAGAATGACGGCTCCTCCTTCTTCGCCTCGACGTCCAAGTCGCGGTTGTTGTTGATCTGTTTCTTCGGGTCGATAGCTGGAGGCGGTGGCTTGTTAGCGTTCAGCCGGTCGTTGACTATGGACATGGCCTGCGATAATTCGTAGGTTAGAATGTGCTCGAGTATACGGTACCGGCGAAGGCTTACCTTATGGCCGTTGAGGAAGTCGGGGTGTGTCGTGTTAACGTAGCAGGCTTGCATGCTAGCATAAAATCATGAGACGATGCAGCAGTTCAAATTTAATGTGTGACTTACGCAACCATATCGGTTACAAGTTTCGTTGTTGGTGTCATCGACTGCTTGAAGAAGTTGACAACGACGGAGTTGAATCGCTCACGGAGAGCGGGGAACCGTCGGAAAGCTTGCTACAAAAATGACACCGCGTCAGTTTTCCACAAAATCGGGAATCCGGGGTAAGACTACGAACCACTTTGCCGAGCAGTTGCCCGAGAATCCGGATGAGCTCGTCATACACCAATTGGCAGCATTTCAGACTGGGATCCTCAAGGCGCTTAATTTGTTGCTTGACGATAACCTCAAAGGCAGTTGTACCGACGAATAAAGACGGTGTCGAACCCTGTCCTTTGATGTTAGCTTACTGGATTACGAAGAGTCCAAAAGTGACCAACCGAAGAGTTGTACAATATCGTCCTGATATCTCCATCTTTGACCTGGTCGAAGGGATCTATGCTCTTTACACCGTTGTTGAACAGCTCGTGGAACACGAAACTGATTCGTGCACCACCAGATAGCTCATTCAGCGAAAGGTCATTCGTGTTTCCGTCGATAGTAGTGCGGAACTCGGAGGTAAACTCTGTGATAACAGAGAGCACGATGTTGCCGGAGTTTCCGTCACCGAGAGGACCACCGAGACTGCGCAGCTCCGTCGAGTACCGCTGCAACTGCTGTGTGATACGCGCTTTGATGTCCGGGAGGGTGGCACGAATATGGCTCATGAGAATCTGTAATTGTGGAATGAACATCTCGCTCTAACAAGAACCTTGCGGATACGACGTACCGTGTTGAGCTTGTGCGCCAGGAAAGGTGTACCGCAGTACTGAGCTTTGCCCTTGTACGACGGGTGGTTTTGGAAGTATTGGCGCTCGTTTTCTAGAGCCTGGCTAATAGGCTTGGAAGACTCAATATCGCGTTGACCACGGTTGACCACGGGCACATAGCCTAAACGAAGGGGAATGATACGTCCGGCCAGGATATCCACGACGTCGGTGCCGACATCCCTTCGCGTAGCGTCAATATCGTCACACTCGCATCTGCAACAAGAGGCCATGCTCACATGAGGTCGACTTTCGTCAGGACACCGATTGTCCTCGTTCCCTCAGGATCAACTTCGCGTGCCATCTTCAGCCCATCCGAATTTGCTAAATCCGTGTTCGCACCAGTCACGGCCAGGATGATACATGCAGGTTTGGAGATGTACTTGAGCAGCATGTCGCGAATCTGCTTCTCGATATCCCGCGGCTGGTCGCCGACAGGGACTTTCGTCAAACCAGGAAGATCGACGAGAGTCAATGTGACGACGTTTGGAGAGAATATCCGCAAGTTGATGGGTTGGGGCGAGATACCCGCGTTTCGTCCTGTCTTCGCCTCGGTGTCGCGTACGATTTCCGCCCGAATCTTGTTAAAGTCGTAGAACTTCTCCCCGGGTAAATGGAGGAACTCTCCCCATTCGTTTTCGTTGGCGGCCTTGTCATCACCAGAACCTTCTGGGGCGGGTGCGGCTACGGGCAGGTCAGACGATGCATTGTTACGCTGCAACGCTATACTTACCTGCGCCATTGGCTTTGGGAGCATTTGCGGGACGGTTGATAAGTTGCAAGACCTAGAAGTGTGTTTAGAATCATGCATGAGGTGCACAGCTCTTATTGCACGACTTACCAGAGGTCGTCTCGTCACAATTCCTGTTCCACGAGGCAAGAAATCACGGCCGACGATGTTCTGGCGTTCACCAGCAGGTCAGCAAATGTATCCCGGAGCATTATACGCGTCACGAACCTCAAGAACACTACTCTTTCCGCTACTTTGACTACCCAGTACGCATATCTGGGGAAGGTCTATCTGCGCCGCCGACGAGCCCACAGCGGTAAAGACATCCTGGAGTTTGTTGATGACAGAGACAATTTCCGTGCCGAGACCAGTTGAGTTTGCAGCCATGATACAGAGAGGTCTATGGTGGTACGAGAAAGGTAGAGGAAGTAGGGAACGATGAATGAAACGCAAGCGCAGGAGCGGTGCAAGCCGCAGCGTCTGTTTGACCAAACCGTCGCAAACCTTCCGCCGCAGCCTCCCAAACCTGTCTACATCCTCGTCATCCGATAGTTTTCTCTGGATTCTTCTGGCAAACGACGTGTAATGCACTACGGAATACCGCTAGATTTGCTGCTGGCAGTTGCGAACGGATGCGATTCCGTTTTATCCACGGATACGTTCCAAACTCGGGGTGCCCGGAATATGACCGCCACAAAATTCGCCACAAAGCAGTCCAATAGGTACTGATGAGAAGACTCAAAGGACCGAACGACCGCATCCTTGGACAAGGATATGCGAAACGCTTGTTCAGCTCCGACTCTGGCCGGCTCGTGAGCGGCAATATCGTCCCTTTACTGTACATGGCGCGTCGGGAATCGCTGCGACTGGCCTTGTCTATCGGAAAGCTTCCTAAAGATGTTTGTGAAACGTATCTCATTCGCGCCAGAGTGGTATCGAAACCCTGCATTCCGGTCACCCTGACAGCCTGGCGCTTACGCGGTACACGAGGACATTCCGCCTGGTACAATCCTTTGTCTCGTGTAAGAATATCCTCACGCGTGCCAAACATGATGCATACCCGGCCCTGCATGCGATAAAGTAGTGAGCGCCAAATCTCTCCAATTGTACGGATATGAAGACTAACGAAATCCACAGACGCGATTAGATACTCAATAAATTAAGAGAATTCTCCTTTGTCTCCCCTTTGACTCGCTTTGGCGTGCACGGCCGCTCGCTGTAGCACCGAAGTCCACACAGAGTCAAGCTTAAAAGGCGATGCAAAATTACCATGTCTCTCCATTAAACTTATTCACTCTCACCCCACAACATATCAACATGGCCAAAGGCTCAAATCCATTCTCTGTGAGTACTGATCTGCAGACTTTGCACGATCGGCACTGACTTCACCATAGCGTCTCGTCAGCAAATTAGGGCTTGTTAAAGGATTGCGCTTGCTGCGCCCTCGAAGGGGCTCAAGAGCTTTCCACAGTCGCCGTTTCTCTAGACTGAGCGATCGTCGCCCTTTAACGACGCGCCGTCAATTCACGGTGAGTGACGCGCATGCTGTGAACCAGACGCAGGACGTCCTAACGAGCGCCCCTTGCTCTTGATAGGGACCCCCGAACTTCGCATTTCCTCCCCGCCCCGCTGAAATCGCAAGTTCACGGCAATTCTATAAAGGAATTCCAGTCTCGCTTACGTCCACTCCACAGTCTGTCAACCAGATTCGAACAGTCACAGAACAACTTGTTCCCCGTAGACGGCATGCCGTATTCGACCCTAACCTCTGCGCTACCAACATTGCGACGCGCCATGAAGACCTCAATGCACGTCTGATCGTCCTCCCTCCCTTTCCTGGAGACAGTGACCGTCTCGAGTATGCGATGTCCGTGGCCAACGTCAGCAGCGACTACGGGAACGTAGATGTCGAGATTGTGAGTCCGTTACGTACCATAACCCACGGAGATTAACGCAGCAAAACACGCAGTTCCGTCTTGTTGGGGCACCTCGTCCACACCATCTCCGCGTCAACATCGTCTCGTGCCAGGGCAACGTCACGCTGACCCTGCCTAAATTCTTCGAAGGGACGGTCGTCATCCCAAACGATCGAACTATGCGCATGAAGCGTAGCCCCGTCGTATGCACGCCTGGGGCCCTCGGACGCGTCTATAAGGGATATATTCGCTTCGAAACACGCGATCCAGAGCTAGATGGCGAAGAAGACGTTGTGTACATACGCGCGCATGGCAAAATTCGGGTAAAACTCGCGGACGATGCTGGCCAGAAACGTCCCCTCTGGGAGATGTGGCGGGGGACGAAGTGGGTGCGCTTGCGCCCATCATCCTAATGGCGCTTCGGTGTCTGCGGGGGAAGGGCCGTCGTGCACGGGCACGCCGACCCAACCAGAAATCACATTCCTTGGATTATTTTGCGTTCGCATAACATCACACACTCATTCTCTTTTTGACACTCACTTGCACACCTTCCTTTCTCGAACATGTAGCTCTAGCATCCGTTGTACTTCACGAGCTCGTATTCCTATGATTATTTGTTGCTCTCCCAAAGCGTGCAGCAGGGCCTTGTCGATCCGCACGTGGAGTACCACGATCTCCGAATCGGAGTTGCAGTCGCGACTCACAAGCGCTCCATTTGCCAAATGCGATAGAGGTTCCTTATATCCTACTTACGCCCTTATAGTCTGCCGTATCGCTGTGCCACGCCTGTAGCACGAGTGTGCCTTATTCGGCGGACAGTGCAGCCCGGGAAGCGATGAAACAAAAAGCGCCAAATACAACGCCTTCCCGATCGGGGAATTCGGGACAAAGCAAAAACAACGATCGCCCTCGTGGGTGCCTTCCGGAAAACTAGTTAAACCTCGAGCACGGATGGCGAGCGGTATCACAGAAGTCGCCCTAACGCGTCCCCTTTTTCCTTACCGCCACTCATACTTCCTTTGTTCGTGCGGTATGGCCATGTCGGATAGTGCTAGCTCGGTATGTATGCGCTGGCGGTCAATGGCGTCCTTTCAGCATGTTAATGACGCGATGCAGAGCCCTTCGCTCGAAAAGAAAGCATCCTGGACGTCCTCGGACCACGAGAGCCCATTGGTGAGCTTATAGTTTCGTGCGCCGCTGGGGCAGGACTGACGTTCATGGAACAGCTCGACGAATGCAAAGGCCTACACAAAATCAAATACCACGCTGAAGACGAATGGGACTTCTCTGTTGAAGTCACACATAAACCAATAGACCTGTCGCTCGTCATGCCCCATTATCGCGCGCGCTATCAGCCCGTCGAGCATCGCATGGGTATCTTTATTGGGAGTGAGACTGGGCCCGTCAAAGTTAAAGTTGTGCGTAGTGCTGCTCCACATTCCATTCACCTGGCTCTGACCACGCGTAAACAGTGCCGACCGCTCATGCGCGCGCGTTTCTACCTTGACGTGCAGGCAGCTACGTCCGATGTCACGGTGTGGCTGCCTTCCGACTTTCGCGGGCACATCCACCACTCCGGAAAGGCCGTGTTCTCGGACGGCTTCATCAACCGCATCATGCACAACGTTCAGCTCAACGAGGAGATATACGCTGACGACGAGCTGTTCGACGAGGTCGTCGTTGCCACGTCGGGTCGCATAATGTTCCGCATGTGGGACACCAACACGTCGGCGCCGGAGAATCGCCATCGGGAGACGTGGAAGAGGATGTTTGGCTGCGTGCGCCGTGCGCCGGAGACCGCTGTCGACTGGGATTTCCTGCTCGAGGACTGAACCACTGAGGGCTGAGAGGAGAGCGACCCGGTCGTCGCCCTCCCGCCGTCTATTTTCTCTATCATCTGCAAGTTCCCCGTCTCATTCATACACACAGCATACACCGGAATCTCGCACTGTAGCAACACCGAACGACGCATGCCTTTGTAGCCTTATGCCATATATCTATACCCTAGTATGCTTAGACATATACCTGTAGCAACAACACACTCTATGCTCCCACTCTACTCTAATAATTTCATTCAATCTATTTTATCCCCGACTACCTTACTCTCGATCACTCAGCTTGTCCAAAAGACAGACACAGTCATACTTCATACTCTTTCCTGAACTCGCAAACCGTATACCTGCCGTATACGGAACTGGAATGGCTCAGCCTATGGACGGCAGGCTGGACCTATACGCGCTGCCATCCTCAGCCAAAGATTCCCGCGTCCACATGCTGCGTTGACCTGGTCCAAACGCAGCCGTGCCAGGCAAAGAAACGTTCGCGAGAAGGTGTGTCCCATGGTCCCTAAAATACAACCGCCCGCTGATCTCGACGCTCGACACACGCACGATGGCAGCACGACCACGCGTCTCTATCTGTAGAAGAGAAGAAATGCCCAGGACTGCGTGCGCAGATCACTATATAACTGCCTCGGCGCATCACCCTGCCGTTGCCCTGCCGTGTCTCAAACCTCTCGGCTCTACCGCCTATTAGACGCTGAAGGATGAGATTGTCAGTCATCGCCATCGCCCTCCCCGTGTTCCTCGCATCGAGCGCGGCGGCGTGGGGCAGCCTCGGGCACCAGGCCGTCGGCTATGTCGCGATGGAGTTCCTCGCGCCCAAATCGCTCGCGTTCGTGAAGAAGACCATCTCGGCGCAGTTCAATCACAGCCTTGGGCCTGCTGGACCGGTACGTCGCGTTCGATCCGTGCAGTACGGGACGTAGCTGACAGCGGGAACGTACGCAGTGGGCGGATACCGTGCGCGAGGAGGCCGCGTTCAGGTTCAGCGCGCCGTTCCATTTCATCGACGCCGAGGGTGTGCATCCGAATTTGATTTTGAAATTGAAGGAGGTGTTGATTTGAGGCTCGTGCAGACGATCCTGAGGGCGGGTCGTGCTCCGTCGTTCAAAGCCGCGATTGCGGGTCCAGCGGCTGCATTTGTGTGTCCATCTTCAAACCATCTTACCTGTCGAGAAAGCTCACAGGCCACTGACATCCAGTGACCGCGATCGCAAACTACACGACGCGTGTTGTGGACACGAGCCTCGGCGCGACGCAAGTGCAGCAGGCCCTCATGTTCCTCGACCATGTGGGTATCTTCTTCAATTAGCACGCGAATCCCTGTTCACAGTGGCCTGGTGCCCGTACAGTTCCTGGGCGACATTGGCCAGCCCCTGCATGTCGAGGCTTTTGAAGTCGGTGGAAACGATATCGACGCGATATGCGGCGGGAAGTCTACGAATCTGCACGCGGTACGTATATGTTTCGCCTTATGCGTTATTCGCGAGGCTGATGCTGGGGACTGGTAGACATGGGATACCGGCATGATCGAAACGATGCTCGACGCCAATTTCTCTGGGTCAGTCACCAGCTGGGCAAATTCTCTCATTTCCGACATCAAGGTAAGCCCCCCCCCCTCCCCGCATATCTCTCCCTTGTCCGCGCATCTTCCTGATTTCCTGCTATATGCTTAGACGGGCTCGTTCGAATCGGACGCCAGCGGCTGGATATCATGCTCCAGCACCACGGAGACGCAGGTCTCCAGCAAGCGCGAACTTGCGGGTTTACTGGGTACGCGTGCGCACGATTTGAAAGCCGAGATCATCGCTACGATTGCAGGGCGCTCGACGGAGGCGCTCGCGTGTCCCCTGGTGTGGGCGAAGGAGTCGAATGCGTTTGACTGCGTGCGTACTGTACCATCTGGGCAAGATAACGTCGGGCTTATGGATTGGTCAGTCTGCCGTTTTCAACTTCAAGACGGGCCAGGACCTGTGTACGGGGTCGTACTTCAAGACGGCTATCCCGATCGTGAGTTGCGCGTTTACGATATTTCTATTGCCCATAGACTGAGTGACTCTTTGCTCTCGTAGATAAACTTGCAGATTG
Organism: Plicaturopsis crispa FD-325 SS-3; assembly: GCA_000827205.1. Classification (NCBI taxonomy): domain Eukaryota; kingdom Fungi; phylum Basidiomycota; class Agaricomycetes; order Amylocorticiales; family Amylocorticiaceae; genus Plicatura; species Plicatura crispa. Next base: position 1,105,306 of record KN832560.1, on the reverse strand, counting down.
CGAAACAGGGTGCGTCATTACCGATGCTCCCTCCTCCTCCTTATCCTGACATGTTTCGTAGGTTTCCGTCTGGCCGCATGGCTAAATGTACTGTTCGACGGGGCCACGGACTTGCCGTAGAATTGGTTCCTCCTAAGTACTACTTGGGGTATTGGGGTATTTCTCTGCGCCGTCATGTACTACTCAACTTTGCAGCTCAGGCTTACTGTAAATGACATTGTTTATCACAGCTGCTGCAACGTTCACTTCGCCAGGGCGCCGCACCCGTTCAAGTAGTCTATCTGCCCGGACCGGCGTCAGGACTGCATAACTCTTGCGACAACATACAAGTGTGACATAGACATGATATTGCAAGTATGTATAATCGAGCGTGAACCTGTAATACGGAGCAACGAGACAAACAGATGTGACAACATACAACGAACTTCCCTACATACTCCATCCTATACCATCCCTTCATCGCACATCAAATCCCCGCCTCTCCACGATATTTAAAAAAAGGATACAGCACGAGCGGCGATGGATCATGCGCCGTAGTTGAGTCGGAAGATGTCGTTCAATCTGCGTGTGCACACAAGATGTGACGTCAGGACCCGCGAAAAATAACGAAAGCGAGGGCAACGCACACATAGTAGCTCCCGTTATCAGGGATGAGCTGGAACACCTGGCTGAACTGCAGCGCGTTCGTGCTGTCGTCGACCTGCCGAACGGATCAGCAAACAAACAAACGAGAAACTAGGCTGCGGAGGACGCGTATACGCACCACCAGGAGGCCCGTGACGCTGACAATAAGGCTCGCGATCGTCGGCGAGGACGGCTGGGCGTCGAGCGTCGTCACTTTGTGCTGCACCTTTTCAAAGGGCAGATTCTATATACAAGGGCGGCGCGCCGTAACAATTAGCGCGCGTTTACGACAGTGGGGGCAATGCTGCGTACTGTGAGCTTCTCGGAGATGTTGGTCGCGCCCTGTATCGGCGTGCCCTCCCAGGAGAGAAACGACACGTCGCGCTGTAGAGAGATCGGATGTAAGATCGAGGAGATCGGGACGAATTTATGGACGGACGTAGAGATTTTGGAGGCCGGCGCGGTTAGAGTCGAATGTGGTGTAGTAGAAATCGGTGAACTGCTTCGCGATAGAGTTGATGTCTGCCATTTTACAGTTATTTGTGTGGTAGCAGGTAGGGTAAGGAGAGGACTCGAGGTGAACGCGAAAGACAAGGCGGTAAAACTTGACTGTGTTCAATCTTCAATCGTTCACGTGGTGCTTCGCCAAATATTTCGTGTTCAGGCGCGCGTCAGCTCATAAGTCTCGCAAAATGTAAAATACACGAGCATGAAAGCTCTCTATCATGTTGGGTCTCCAAAATACAAGAAATAGCAATCCACAATAAGATCCACAGGAAAAAGAAAGCGAGACGCCGAGCACATACATACAGATAATCATACAGTCCCTTCAAAGTCATATTGTTCTCGCCCATCGTCCGTGACGGCAACATTCCTAAGAAGAGGATCCAAAGAGGCCAGCTCGTCCTTTATCCCATTGCGCGCAAACGCGTCGAGCTCTTTCAGCAGCGTTGTCGTGATTTTCTGATGAAATGGTGCATTAACACATGAAACGCACGATAATGCATGGAAAATAGCACACCTTGAACTTGGCGTCGATTTTAAGAACGCTCTCTCCCATCGCGGGCGCCCAGCTAGGCGGAGGGCTTCCTAGCGGCCCCGCGAACCCACCTACCCACGGCGCCGTGCCAGCGCTCACACCCCCAGCCATGCCCATGCCCATCGCAGATCCGGGCCCGTTCGCAGGCAGCCCCGCGTTCGCGATACCCCACAGGCTCCCGTCCGCAGAGGTCGGCGCGTGTCCCGTCTGCGCCTGCGCTGACGAATTGGGCGCCTCGGAGAAGAGGTACGAGACGCCTGGATGCGGGGCGAGTGTGCCGAGGGGCCCGTGCATGTGTGAGTGTGCGGAGTGCGGGAAGGGGGACGGGCCGAGGAGTTTTGAGAGTTTGTTGTAGGATTCGGAGAGGACGTCAAGGAGGGAGAGGAGTGTTTGGTGGTAATCAAGCGGGAACGGCTGTGGTGTTGTCTGAGAAATTACGCCCCGAGGGGAGCTAGGAAGGACGTACCATGTGGGGTGTTATGAGGTAGGATGTTTCCGATGAGTCGGTGTACGGTATATTGTAATCCATTAGGCCGCCCCCGGCCTGGCGTTTGGCTATTTTGGAGCGGAATAGACGCTGTGAAGACTCGGTGTCAGCATATATGCGATATGTATGGCCTGAATGACGGATTCCGAGTCGGGTACAACGGGGATATAATTGTCAAGCGAACAGAGACGTCACGTACCATCTTGGGTTTGTCGCTTTCTTCCTTCCACTGATCGTATTCCGTCAGCGTCCCAAGCATCCCGCGCAGTAAATCCTGCGGTTGGTGTATATCCAGTAGGTTGGAGAGGGACATGCCTAGGATCGCGAAGCGATATGTCCTGTGTACCGTAACGGTTCAGCAATTGATTTCAGCGGCACGAAGCATCAGGGAGGCGTACCGTCTCTTCATAGCGGTGTTGTTAAACACCCTATCCAAATCTGCGCGCGACATCATGATCGTGTGGAACCAATGGCTCCGCCTAGATGCACGCCCATCAGGCCAAGCCCCCCGTCAATAGAACAGGACACGCACCCCTCGTGTACGTTTCGCATATATGTGAGCGTGATTATGCGCTTCTGCACGATCTCCCTGAGGTACTCGACGGTCGTGCCCTGCATCGCGGGGCTCGCCCCCGCACTCGTAGGCTGCGCGCCGACGGTCAGCGTCGTGCCCGAGTCCCCGGAGTGGTGGGTGCTGGAGCTCTGCACATCCCACTCGCTAGCGCGTGCAGTGGTAGGTGTGCCGACCGCATTAGACTGCAACGCCGGGGGGAGGTTGGTTGATATGGTGGGGCCGGTGGACGTTTTGAAGGAGGAAAGCAGGTTCTGGGCTGAGGATTTGCGACGCATCGATGGGCGGAGGACTTCCTGGGGCATGGAAGAGGGAGGGGGTATATAGCCGCCACTGGCCAAGGACGACATTGTAGATCAGAAAGAAGGCGTCTGGGCTCCCAAACTTCGGAAATCGTGGAGGTTGCGTGGACTCGAGTCTCGGAGGAGAACAACTTGGGTACCCACGTGGGCAAGGTATAGATCGCTTGTCCTGTACAAGTCGATTTATTCGATAATGTCCTCGTTCATGCAGCGACGAGGCTGGAAGCGAGCAAAATCGGACCCGATTTCACGAAAGACTTAGAGAAGAGGAAAGAGACGAGATTCAAGTGAACAACGAGCGCGACCGACGCGTGAATTTCCCTGCGCATCGCGTCTTCCTTCCAACGACCACAACCTCGATGGCAAACTCGCTTTCTGCGTTGCTCTCCGCAGACGTCCCCGACCCTTCCGATTTCCCGTCGCAAGAAAAGGCCCCAGGACTCCGCCTACTCGACTCTGCATTGCGCTGCAAGATCTGCACCGAGCTCCTCGCAGGGCCCGTCTCGCTGAAATGCGGCCACACCTTCTGTTCTGTCGTGCGTAGTGCGTTATAGAATACGCGCGCGTATATGTGTTTATGAGTGCCTGCAGTGCATCAGAAATCACTTAACAGAGAAGGCGCTGTGCCCAGTGTGCACGGAGAGCGCGAGCGTGGGGCACCTGAGGAAGAACCCCATGCTAGAGGAGGCCGTCGTCGCCTGGTCATCGGCTAGGTACGCGTCCATGTTCTTTGCTCTTCTCTTCAAACGAATTCAAACAGCTCGTGCAGACGATACGTGCTTGAGCTCTCAACGCGGGAAAGCGAAGGCTCATCAGAACAGAGCCGTTCGCCAGAACCTACCACAAGAAAGAAACGCAAGAGGGCTCAGAATGTGCCCAGTTCTGACGAAGAGATTGAGTGCATTGCGGGACCTTCCAAGCTACCGAACCGTACGCGTTCCGCCTCAGAGGCCCGGGAGGCAGAAGTACCCGACGCCCACAGTGCGTCCTCCGTGGATCTCTCCGTGCCACAGAAACTCACCCTCATACAGACAATCTGCCCGTGTCTTGCCCGCTTTGTGCGCGGCAAGTGCACTTCAATTCTATCAACGCGCACATGGACTCGGGCTGCACACCGCTCATACCGTCTACCGCGCGGCCGAAATCGAAAACTTCTGCGGGTGCGTCAAAGGGCAAGACAAATGCGAGAACAGAATGGTCGAAAATAATGGGACCTAGTCGGACGGGGAGCTCCAAGGACCAGTATGTTTTCATCACACAACGAAAGTCCGTGCGCTCATATTCGTGTATAGAACAGATTTGACAACTGCCGCACCTTTACCGAACGTGTCGTATGCTGTCCTGAAAGACAAGGCGATCAGGGATATGCTGGTGGACCAGGGCTTGCCAGTTAGCGGTGACCGTACGGCCTGGATGGCGAGGTATTCGCGGTCAGTACCTTGCCACTAATCTCCGCTGTATCTGGATCTAATGAGCATCATTAACAACCCATTTAGATGGACAACCATCTACAACGCGAATCTTGACTGCGCCCCGGCACAACGGCGGACCCTCCCCGCTCTCCGCGACGAGCTGAAGAAATGGGAAGACGATTCGCGGCGTCATGCCTCCGCTAAGGAGAAGAACGTAGATCCGCTCGGTGGCATCCCGAAGGAGAAGGAGGGCGGGCGGGCCTACGATGAATACCAGGTGCGCAAACACGGTGAGCCGTACAGCGACAGGTACTGACTCAGCCAGCAGAGAAAACACGGCACGCAGTTCAAGGCGCTAACGGCGGCGGCAAGACCACAAAAACCCAGGCACGTCCCAGAGGAAGCAGCGCGCTCTTTATCGCGCCAAAACTCGGACACTAGCGACATGGTCGTGGCAGACGCCGTCGCATGCTGAATCTAATATTAAAAATTCCTCTATTGGGCCGAGAGGGTAGTCAGTCCACCACCGAACGATATACCATACATCCTGTAAAATCACAACAACATCTTTGCTTTGACTTCTCCACCGTACAACAGCGGCACCGCCGCGAATACGAATACACGGGATGCAGCCCACGTTATGCTGCTTTCTTCCCGTATGTGGGCACAATCTTCCGCGTGCCGTCCATAAATTCCTTGACCATTTCATCCGTAACCTTTGCTCTTGCCTGCGCCAACTAGTCAGGATAATGCGAAAAAATGAGTGAGGCTGCTGCGTACTTCTTGGAAATCTTTGACGAATTTTTGTAGAAGCGCGATGCACTTTCCCTTCAGCTGGCCAGTCAACAACGTCCCTGCGCGGTACTCCTATAAGGCAACGCGTGGTCAGTTTGACTATATGTAGTGGTCAATATGCGAAGTCAACGAACCTCGCCAATTCTTGCGAGCTCCTCGTCGTCCTCCAGGAAGAAACTCAGGTATTGATAACTGACATCGACGTCTGTATCGCCCCCAAACTTCCGGTGCTCCTCCTCTGTCTCCTTCCCTCCCGAAAACCCGTGCTTGTTAATCTTATTCTTAATCTGATTCGGCGTATCCGTCATGAAGATACTCGAGTTCGCGTCCGATGCGCTCATTTTCGTCTGCGGGCCCTGCAGCGCGGGGAAGAACCGCGAGTGCAGCAGCGCGGGCTTCTGGTACTTGAGCTTCTGCGCGACGTCGCGCGTGAGGCGGAAGTACGGGTCCTGGTCGATCGCGCACGGGATGAGGCACGGGATGCCCGTCGCGTCGCCGAATATCTGCGGGAACGAGTTCGCGAACGCCGGCGCGGCCTGGATCGCGGCGAAGTGGATCTTCCCGATGTTGTCGCTGTCGGTGAAGCCGAACGTCGCCTTCGCCTGGTTGTACGGGATCTGGCGGGATATTTTGGAGACGTTGCGGTAGAAGGCCCCGCCCATGTAGTCGTAGTTGCTGAAGATGAGCGTGCGATTGAGGTCGTAGCCGACCGCGATGATATCTCGTGCGTTCAGCGAGGCGAAGGCGCGCGTCTGCTCAGGCTTCAGCTCGTGCTTGAACAAGAACTTCTCGTCGTCTGTCGATGTATTAGATACACGCGGCACAAAGGATAGAATAAGACACACCTGTCATTTGAACGACGAGGGGGACATCGAAGACGTCCTGCAACCATCTTCGCTGCGGTGAGATAAGGAGATCGAACAGAAAGTAGTGCGACTCACTTTGTGAAAATGAACTGCACCATATGCCCTAAATGCATGCTATCGCTGCTAGGCCCTCGCCCCGTGTACAGATAAAACGGCTTCCCCTGCTCATACCGATCCAAGATCTTGTCAAACTCTCTTCAACCCAAGTCAGCACCGATCCCCCGAGCATTGATCGCACAGGACGCACCGATGCGAGAAGAAGACGCCCCGGCGCAGGAGCACATGCGGCTTGTGCCCCGTCACGCGCTCGAAGCGCTGCAGCAGCGCCTCGTCGACCCTGCGCGTGCCGAACTGCTCGATCAGCTTGTCGTAGTCGATCGCGAGCTGCTTGCCGTCGGACGAGACGGAGCCCTGCACGTCCCAGGGCGTGACGACCTGGGCTTGTGCGTCTGCGGGCTTGACAAATTCGGGCGCGGGGGTGGGGGCGGCGGAAGGCTCTCTGAGAGAGCGATGTCAGGGTGCTGCGTAGTAGGGCGGGCGAGGCGTACTCACGGAGTCAGGGTGACATTTTCGAGCGTTTGCGTTATCGTGTCGACTGCCGCTGGCGCTGCAACGCTCGTCGAGAGCAGATCGGGGACTACGACCGGAGGACCAGACATTTTCGTACGGAATTGGGCGACGGTTCGTTACGCTGGGCTTTGCGAGATCGACGTCGGTTTGCGAGTGAGGAGTAACGAAATGAGTCAAAGTCGATGTCGTTCACTCGAAAATCTTTTCATCTTATCTTTCAATCTCGGAGGCAACTGACACGTCGACGGATGATGCGAATATCGGTACAATTGTGATGAGCTACGGACAAGGTGCAAAAAAAAGTAAAACACCAACTAAACCACGAATGTTGTACTGTATGTATGTATGTCTTTATTGGATGGATGGAGGGTAGGGGAATGATGGAGTATGCGTGAGAGAACCAGAGAAAAAGAGAAATTTAAGTATAATAGAACAGTCGACAGTCAGAGGACGGCGAGGAGCGTACGCAGGCAGGATGACCGTCCGTAACGAACCGCCCCGCAACCGTGATACATGATATTTTGGGGCCCAAGGCGACGAACGCGAGTGGGACGGGCCAAGCGACGACGGCGATCACGGTTTGCGGAATTCGCAGAGCACCGTGTAGATGGTGTTGAACGCCGTGTAGATCTCCTCGCGGACCTGACGGTGGCGCAACAAAAACGTGTAAGCGGATGTGCTAATCCACTGAACAAAGACCCGGCGTCGAAAGGAAAAGATATGAAGAACGTATTTACCTTGGCGCCAGTGAGGACGATCTTGCCGGAGACGAAGATGAGGAGCACGACCTTGGGCTTGATCATGCGATAGATCAAACCGGGGAAAAGCTAGAGGCAAACGTCAGAACAAAGCTACGGCAGAAAACTGCGATCGACACACCTCAGGTTCATAACTGCTGAACTGTCCGTGGCTGTACGCCAGTCCCTCCAAGCGAATGGGGAACTTGACGTCGCAACTGCCGACGATGTTCTGAATCTTGAACTCGCTAAACTTGGCGTCGAAGCCAAGCTTCTGGACGATACGCGCGTACTTGCGCGACGCCAGGCGCGAGTCGTCCTCCGACTTGGCACCCGTGACCACCATCTTGCCGCTCGCAAAGATGAGGGCGGTGGTCTTGGGGTCACGAATGCGCATGATGACGGCGGCGAAACGCTATAATATGGAATGGACGAACGATAGAAGTTGGAACGTGAGCGGTACGGGCACCGACGGCTGTTCAGGAACCTGCGGCGCCGATTGGAAGCTCGTCGCGGGTGTCGACTGCGAAGTGGGCGACTGCGATGACGACTGGGAGTATTGAGGGGATTGGTATGGATTTGAGGGCGCTGGCCCTGGTAGCGACAGTTTTGAAGGACCTACGAAAGCGTTGGTGTTGGAGCTGGATGGGAGGGCGAGGCCGTGTGGCGGGGACGGCTGCTGCTGGTACGCGGACTGCTGCTGCTGCTGTTGGAACTGCTGTTGTTGCTGCTGCTGTTGCAGCGGCACATGCGAACGATCGAACGTTACTTGACGGGCGGGGAGGGCGAAAGACATGGCGCCGGTAGTAGATTGCAGAGTAAATTGCAAGCGAAGCAAAAAAAGTCGGTGGCGGGCTTTCACAGGCGTGGGAAGTGGGCGAAAGTTGAAGAAGATTGAGGGCAAGTTTGCTCCTTATATACCGTTTTCAATCGAGAGTACATGGTGGTGGTGGTGGGACGAGGACGAAGGTCACGTCGTCAGTCAACGTCTTTGTTGACATTTGTTGTCCAACAGCTTTGAATTTTCAGATCTAATCTAATCTCGCCGCCTCACCTCCTCCTCGTCGCTCGTCGATTCCAAGTCATTTCGAAGTTTAGGGCCGGAAAAAAATAAGTATGGTTCCTGCGCAAGTATCTATTTTTTGTAATCGCTGCGCGGTGGGCCCTCACATGGAGGGCCCACCGCGCAGCGTGTCTCTAGTTCTACTCGAAATCCTTACAGTGCGAAAATACACTCCGCTCGCATTGGATACACAACTGTGAAGTCCGTCAGTCGTCAAATTAATCGAGACTCGTGGAGCTCACCGAAATACATAAAAGTTCGGGTACGCGAGAACGAAACACGCAACGCGCTCGCGGGAACACATTGCTAATGGCCGTTTTTGAATGGGCTTGGCGATCGTAACGCGTGCTTAACGGGATCGAAAAAGAAATGCGGGCCGCGCGGGAACCACACAACTACACGTAAACGCAATCAGTCAGAAACGACTTTGCAGACACTGTAAGAGCACAGAACGTACCGTGTCTTGAGAGCAATACCGCAGTAAAAAGGCCGCGGCTTTCCCAACGCTCCGTTTATTCATGAGTTGAATCGTCTAAACGGGATATATTGAGCCATTAACACAGACACGTAACGATAAACGACTTACCGAAGAACATGCCGCCGCGAGGAGACTATCTCCGTCCGAGCGACGCAAGCGATGTCTCACCTACAGCGCGAAAACATAGCCAGAGTGAGACTTGGGTACTGGAAGGAATGTGCCGGTGATGACTTACAAAGACCGCAGGGATAATTCACCGGGAGGTACGACCTCCAGGACAGAGGGCACGAGGACGGCGATGAAGGGAGGCCGGGCAGGGAAATGACGGCGACGAGCAATGCGCGAACACGCACGGGAAGTCGATCCATATGCGAAGGCGGAGACCAGGAGAGATGCGAGCATTGAGGAGGGGCTCGAGGGCGGCAGAAAGAACACCGTGCGCGCGCTCGCGGGAAGTCGATCTGTAGGGCGGGAAACCGACGGCAAGGAGGAAATGCGCCCGCTCGCGGGACTTCGATCCATATAGACTTCGTCTTGAAGCGAAATGTGGAAAGGCGGAGACGAGGAGGGGCGGTGTTGGACACAGAGAGCGGCAAGGATGGGCGGCAAATGAAGAAAGCATGCGCGAGCACTACGCGCTCGCTCGCGGGACTTCGATGCATATGGACTCCATCATGTGCGAGTGTGTAGACAAGCGGGGCAAGGCGAGGCGGCGAAGGCAGGAAGGATGGGCGGCGAAGGCAAAAAGGATGCGCGAGCGCTACGCGCCCGCTCGCGAGATTTCGATCCATATAGACTTTGTCATGCAGCGGGGTGTGAGAACGTGAAGACGAGGAGAGGTGGCGCCGGAGACAGAGAGCAGAGGGAATGGGCGAGCGCTACGCGCTCGCTCTGCGGATTTCGATCCATATAGACATTGTCGGCCGGGAGGATGTCCAAACGCGACGACTAGGAGGGGCGGTACGCGGCACAGGCTGGTGGCAGCAGGAAGGACACGCGAGCGCTACGCGCTGCTCGCCGGACGCGTTTCTGTATATACTTTGTCAACCTGTATACGCCAATTAGCACCGTCCACGCGTGCAAAGGCGAGGCATAGAGACGTACTGCGAAGTTGGAAGACCCGCGAGCGCTGCACGCACGCTCGCGGGACGCATTTCTATATATACTTCGTCATCCTGGCCTGGATGATCTGCAGAGATCGGTCAGCATCATGCGCATATACGATGCGGATGGGGAGCGACGTACTGGCATGGAAGAGGAGAGGCGAGCGCTGCGCGCTCGTTCACGGGATTTATTTATAGATATACTTCGTCATCCTGGCCTGAACAGACTGCAAAGATCGGTCAGCGTCACGCACATACGGTGGGGATGCGGAGAAACGTACTGCGATGCAGGAAGAGGCGCGAGCGCGCAGCGCTCGCTCGCGGGATTCATTTCTATATATACTTCATCATCCCGGACAATCTGCACAGATCAGTCAGCATGACGCCCACATACGATGGCAACACGGAGCAACGTACTACTTCCATGCAGGAAGGGCGCGAGCGCTGCGCGCTCGCTCGCGGGATTCATTTCTATATAGACTTTATCGTTGGGACACAAGAAAATTAGCCGACGGGAAATAACAACGAGGAAAAGACGATACTTACATCGTCACCACAGCGAACACGAGCCACCTACGGCTACGAGATCACCAACATAGGCTTCATCCTTGTAGCGAGACGCGAACGCGCTCGTGCCTCGCGCGCTCGCTGGCCAAAATCCCGCGCAGCGGGATGTGTCTTCTCGTACAAAATAGCCGAAATTAGCCGAGTGCACTCACAAAGAGAATAGGAAGAAGCAACTTACCGGGATCCACAACCACCAGGAGACAGGCTTTATCCGTGTAACGAGACGCGAACGCGCTCGTGCCTCGCGCGCTCGCTGGCCAAAATCCCGCGCAGCGGGATGCGTATTTTCGTCTAAATGAGACGGAATTAGCCAAGGAAGAATCGACGACAGGAGAGGCATACGCACATCAGTTTGCGGGATGGGGCAAAAATCCTAAAATGATGCCCGAAGCCAGCAGCATGACGACTCGAGGCCGTAGCGATTGTTGTCGCTCGTGCGCGGGGATAGTGGTGCAGTTCAACCAGAAAATTCGCGCCCGTCACACAGAGACTATGAAATAGTCCAGGCTATAAGCTAGGACATGTTGAGCTAGCGATTGAAACCAACGAGTCTGCGCGAACAAACACAAGTGAAATTGGGGATTAGTTATTCGCATGCGCGCAGTAAGAATAGAGAAGGTTTCGCACCGACTCATTCATCATCCCAGCTCACTTGCGAGCCTTGCGCTGCCCAGAATCTCATCGCCGCGGTAGCAAAAAGTGCCATGCATCGTCGCAGAATGAAATCGAGAGTCAAGATGGAAAAGAAGTGGCGGACGCCGCGGAGTATCGGACGCCAATCGGAGATGTAACTCGCGTGCCGCGCCGCGCGCGGCGCTGCCCGTTCTCATTCTCCTCCTGCATCGATGGCGGTCAGCGCGACTGCTACAAGCCTACAACATCCAAAAAATGCGACAGGTGAAAACTGACCATCAATGTGAGGTGAAGAGCAACAAATTTGTGTCCGTTGTACAGTGCGAGATATTGACTGGCACAACACAGTGCCTGACAGGTTACGATGGGGAGGATGGGGAGGCGGAGTGGCATTAGGACGCCTAGAGGAAAGGTGAGCGGGCAAATTGCAAAGAAAATAATGAAGCATATATATGCCAGGAGTCCAAGCATTACCCGAAGGCACTTTTAAATTTAGGTGCTTCTGCGGCGGCACCAGGTCACCGTGCACGTAAGTTGTGACGCCGCAAACCAAATGTCATGACAGTGGTGATCAACCGAAATTGGCTGATGCACCTTTCGGCATGTCACACAATTCTATTACACTTTGCCAAACTCCTTCCGCCGTGCAGTGTGAGTCCCTTCTCCTAGCACTGTATTTTATTTACCTCGCACAGGCATAGGAAGATATATACTAATCTCAGTGGTGGCCCCTTGCTGCAGCCTGAGGACAGGATTACAAGCAGTGCAGTGTGCCGTGCTGTGGACGGCCTTGTATTGAACTGCAAATTGTGAATTGATGGTGCGTAAGTAAGTGATTCCAATTGCTTCTCCCGGTTTGGCGCAGTGTGCAATGACCCTGCAACCTCCGCCACACCCGAAGAAGCAATTGGTATTCTGGTTCCGTTCACTGTTCTAGATCTTGAACATCAGACATTGTATACTACGCTTGCTATCCATCCTTAGATTCAGTGATCAGTGAATGTAAGATACCATAGTCTAGGGATCAGCCCTCAGTGTTCTGTAGCAGCTGAAACTACAGGGTGCATTTTTTGAAGAATGAATGGTCTGAAACTGTGATCAAGATACGGACTGCACCGATGTTGTGTTGCCAGAACCATCTTCACGGTAGGGTAAAATAGCTAGAGCTGAGCAGTGCATAGGCAGCGGGCTTAGCTGTTCTCCTAATAGTAAAACCACTGATAGTACTATAGCACTTACCAGTCCAACACGCCGAGCCAGCTCGATTATTTGCCGGCGGACAAGATATTTCTTGTCCCTTCAAATGGTTCATGATTTGCTAGATAAGGTGCCGCAGTACAATCATAAAATATAGCATTAGTGGTAAATCTGATACGGTAGAATGCAAACCTACCTAGAGCATATGTGCTGATCACGGCGATCTTGAATGAGGCTTGAAGCACTCAGTCCTCTGGCTGTGCCGCGCGGTTCACAGGAATTCTGTCAGATAGTACTTCATGGCAGCGTGAGCTGCGATCATTGCCAGGTATGAGAATCATGTATCTCATGATTTTATCTTGAATAATGCGGCAATATCTGCAGGAAGGAGTAACACGCGATGCGCAGATAAAGTTGTCAAGAAAGATACGCCGAGAACACTGAATGGAAGGAAATCTTACTGGCAGACGGACTTGGACACGGTGTAATCAACAATATGTGTGGTAGTAGATCCAGATATCTGGATAGTGCGATAATGATAGCACTTAGCATAAGCATATCTGAAGCTATCTGAACTCGAGAGCAAGAGGAAAGAACGAGACGCGGGAACTTGAAGTTGAAGAAACGAGAATCCATGAAACCGACGCGTCGAATTTCTCTGAGCTTCAAATTTGAACGCTCATCGTCAAATCTCTTGCTCTACGAGGTCTCTGTCGCTACAGTCCTCCTGAATCCGCAAACTTGATTCAATACTGCATGGTTTTGTGTTTCATATTTGGACATGTTCCCGTGCGCTAAGTAAAACTCGCATGCACAGACTTTTACCAGTGACGAAAATCACCAGTGAGTTCCATCTCATCTAACCGAGCTCATATCTTGATGAAATTGGATCTCTTCCGTGCTTCAGTCTGTAGCGGACCAGTGGCCTGTGTATCCAGGGTTTGGACACGAGGCTACGAGGTCTTGGCGCTCTGGCACGGCGCCTTGATTCGCGCGGCCTCGGGCCAACTCTTCATCCCTGTCCGCATCTTCGCGCCATTTAGATACCTGGAAGTAGCATCCGTACCCGCCGCCCGCTACTAGCAGCGACACCGTCTATACATACGCAGCCTACGTTACGACGCAATGCCCGCAAAGCGCATACCCGACGACGTGTTCCCCGGCCGAAACAGTCTACAGACGGACGAAACGGATAGCGCCAGAGTGAAGGAGCTCGAAGGCGGCCAGGCCTGACGCAGGGAGACGGGCGCCCGCTCGCCGGATGTAGTCTCTGCCCAGTATTAATTTGCAGAGGTCACAGGAATATGTCCAAGCGGCGTCACGCCATTGGCCGTGCCGCGCAGTGGTGAGTTCCCCGCGTCTGCTCCCGCGTACGCCACTAATTTTTGCACCCTGCGCGGGGATCCCAAGGCCGCCTCCACCCTCGAAACGCGACCCGAAATAACGATGCTGCAGCGACCACAAAGCTAGCGCGTAAATCGTGAGAGAATGCAGGTGGCGCGCGCGTCCTTCCAACTAGGCGTAACGTTTCCGCCGCCTTCCTTTGCGGAAGATCCGGAATAAATTAGCCGAGGATTTCTCGTATAAAAGGGAGCGGAAATGTCATCGCTTTCTTCATTCCGTCCTCCTTCACCTCCTTCCCCATCCTCCTGTCCTGCAAATCTGCTCGTCGACATCTGCGACCGTGAGCTCGCTGCTACCGCTCGTGGTAAGTCCTGTTGCGCAGCCGTCTCGTTTCATGCTGCTCACTGTGTCTGTCAGTCCCGCCTGTCAGTCCCGCCGTCAATGTCGTCTGCCCTGTGTTCGCCTCGACAGCCCCTTCCTCCTCGCTGCCAGCGGTGAGTTCACGCAAGTCTGCTGTGGTGTCCTCGAGCTTACCCGCCGGAACAGGTCTGCCCGGCACGATCGCTTCGACGACGGCTTGCTACAAATCCAACGCGCAGCCTCCGAGCTCGCACACTCCACCATCTTCTGCGGCTTTAGACGTGGGACGTGTACGCTCGCCGCGCGTGCCGTCATGTTGAGGTGAGCACTCGATTTGCGTTGGCGCGATCCATTTTGGGCGGGAGTCATATTTTGGGGACATACCGACGCGGCCCTGAGGGTGTGCAATTCATGGAAAGGGCCATCCCTATCATCTCATATGATGGGGAAGGTGTTTGTGGGGTAGTCCGTGTGTCTTCACCGCGGCTGGCTGCGGGATTCGCGGAGAAATTCGCGAGATTCACTTTCCCGCGGCTACGTCGTTTTCACGGCGTTTTCTCCAAACGTCGCGGAGATGCTCTAGATCATCCATAGTTGGTTCTAGCATCGTATCCGGTATCGTGCGTGGTCGTGGGGTGGCCGCGAGTGTCTTGCTCGCCTTGCGACGCGGATTTCTCTGCGGACGGGAGATATATTCTGACCGTTCATTTGATCTTGGCGCCCGCATTTTGCTCCCAGGTTTCTACCTCGCTGGTGTAGGAAGGGGACGGGGTACGCGCGTCCGGTGCCGTATCTACGACACGGTGATCGTACAAACTCGCCGTGAAATTCTTGATTTACGTGTTTTCGCGTTTTCGAGATTTCATGGTGACTTTCTTCAAAAGCTTACCGCGGCCGTCTAAACTTGCGGGGCGCGGTCAGTGAACTCTCACAGAGCATGGGCGTGTGCATGTGTGCGCGGCGCGGTCCGTATTCGTTGTGTCAGACCCGTTTTTCTTCGGGCGGCCGATACATTCTGACCGTTTATTTGATTTTGGCGCCCGCATTTTGCTACCAGGTTTCTGCCTCTCTCGCACAGGACGGGGATGGGGTACGCGCGTCCGGTGCCGTATTTCTGTCGCGGTGATTGTACAAACTCGCCGTGAAATTCCTCATTTACGCGTTTTCGCGTTTTTTGAGATTTCATGGCGATTTTTTCGAAAGTGCCCCGCGGCCGTCAAACTGGCGGGGATCGGCCAGGGCACTCTCAACGAGCATAGGCGTGTTGATGGGTGCGCGGCGCGGTCCGTATTCCTCGTGTCAGATCCGTTTTTCTGCGGGCGGCGGATGGATTTTGACCGTTAGTTTGTTTTTGGCTTGCACGTTTTGTATCTGTCTCCTTGCTCTCCTCGCATGCGACGGGGAACGTCTGCGCGCGTCCAGCGCCGTTCTATCCAGGCCGCTGTTGTGCGAGTTCGCCGTGCAAGTCTCGATTTACATATTTGCGCGATCCGTCATTTCATGGCAATTTTTTTCGAAAGGTCGCGGAGAGCAGTCAGAGCAATGGCGTATGGTGTGGACATCGTAGACGAGGCGAGAATTGCTTATAAGACAGGCTGGACCGCCGTATTCGTTGCGCGGCGTTCATTTTTCTACGGGGGCGGACGGGTTTTCTCCGAAAAAGACATATATTATCAGGTTGCACGCGTGCGAGCAGGACATTCAAGTCATAATCCACTCATTATTCATGCTCGTATACTACCACAGAAGTACCGTACAGCTTTACAATGATATCTTCACCAATACGAGCACACAACCCTCGGATGAGATGGATAGCGCATGGGAGTCCCATGCCAGCGACGGCGAGAACGGAGTCCTACGACTGCGATGCGCAGGACAGTGGCTGTGACCGCGGGCTGGCCGGGACGATGCCGTGCTCCTGGCGTAGATGCACGCAGCGACGCGGGGAACCTCTCCGGTCGTGTTTGGGGATAGTCAACGGCTCGAACGGGGACAACGCCGCCTGCCGTGTCAGCAAGTTCACCGACGCCAACGGGGTCGCATGCCGAACAAGGAGGGCTCACCGTCTCGCCCGTCATCGTGCGCGTCGACGCAGATCACCGCAAACCACGCGCCCGCGAGGCTGTCCTTCAAGGCGTGCCTGCCACGACGATGGCAGACTAGGACGCCGCGCGCGGCGTACGTCTTCGGGGAGGGCGACGTCTGGTCAGCGCGCCCGCTAACGACGCGCCCTGGCAGCGATAGACGCAAATCGTCGTACCAAGCGCCCGCGAGGCTGGCCTCAAGGGCGTGCCCGACCACGACGACGACAAACTAGGACGCCGCGCGCGGCATACGTCTTCGGGAAGGGCGACGTCCGTTCAACGCGCCCGCCAGCGACACGCCCTGGCAACGATACAGCACGGTCAGATTGATCCTCGCGCGGTAAGTCGAACGCACCGCGCATAAACACCCGCCCCAACCGCTGCCGCTCTGCAAACACAACCCGCCCGCTATCGCTGCTCGGCCCTCGTCCCGTGTAGAGATAAAACGGCTTCCCCTGCTCATACCGATCCAAAATCTTGTCAAACTCTCTTCAATCCAAGTCAGCACCCAATCCCCCAAGCACAGCGCACAGGACGCACCGATGCGAGAAGAAGACGCCCCGGCGCAGGAGCACATGCGGCTTGTGCCCCGTCACGCGCTCGAAGCGCTGCAGCAGCGCCTCGTCGACCCTGCGCGTGCCGAACTGCTCGATCAGCTTGTCGTAGTCGATCGCGAGCTGCTTGCCGTCGGACGAGACGGAGCCCTGCACGTCCCAGGGCGTGACGACCTGGGCTTGGGCGTCTGCGGGCTTGACGGATTCGGGCGCGGGGGTGGGGGCGGCGGAAGGCTCTCTAGAGAGTGCGACGTTAGAGTGCGGAGTAGTATGGCGGACGGGGTGTACTCACGGAGTCAGGGTGGTGTTTTCAAGCGTTTGTGTTATCGTGTCGACTGCCGCTGGCGCTGCGACGCTCGTCGAGAGCAGATCGGGGACTACGACCGGAGGACCAGACATTTTCGTACAAAATTGGGCGACGGTTCGTTACGCTGGACTTTGCGAGATCGACGTCGGTTTGCGAATGAGGAGTAACGAGATGAGTCAAAGTCGATGCCGTTCACTCGAAAATCTTTTCATCTTATCTTTCAATCTCGGAGGCAACTGACACGTCGACGGATGATGCGAATATCGGTACAATTGTGATGGGCTACGGACAAGGTGCAAAAAAAAGTAAAACACCAACTAAACCACGAATGTTGTACTGTATGTATGTATGTATGTCTTTATTGAATGGATGGAGGGTAGGGGAGTGATGGAGTATGCGTGAGAGGACCAGAGAGAAAAGAGAAATTTAAGTATAATAGAACAAACGACACGATCAGAGGACGGCGAGGAGCGTACGCAGGCAGGATGACCGTCCGTAGCGAACCGCCCCGCAACCACGATACATGATATTTTGGGGCCCAGAGCGACGAACGCGAGTGGGACGGGCCAAGCGACGACGGCGATCACGGTTTGCGGAATTCGCAGAGCACCGTGTAGATGGTGTTGAACGCCGTGTAGATCTCCTCGCGGACCTGACGGTGGCGCAACAAAAAGGTGTAAGCGGATGTGCTAATCCACTGAACAAAGACCCGGCGTCGAAAGAAAAAGATATGATGAACGTATTTACCTTGGCGCCAGTGAGGACGATCTTGCCGGAGACGAAGATGAGGAGCACGACCTTGGGCTTGATCATGCGATAGATCAAACCAGGGAAAAGCTAAAAGACAAACATCAGATAACAGCTACGGCAGAAGACTGCGAGCGACGCACCTCGGGTTCATAACTGCTGAACTGTCCGTGGCTGTACGCCAGTCCCTCCAAGCGAATGGGGAACTTGACGTCGCAACTGCCGACGATGTTCTGAATCTTGAACTCGCTAAACTTGGCGTCGAAGCCAAGCTTCTGGACGATGCG